>NW_021024659.1:1739253-1758818 GCF_004153795.1 Camellia sinensis | reverse complement strand
GGACAAACCCTACTTCAATTGTCCGCTTAATTTCTTAGCTGATAGCAAAGGCCAGGCAAGCCAGGGCGTCTGCATGCGTGGTCTGATCCTAGGTTATTTGATTCAGTGCGTGGTGATCAAGTTTCGCGAGCAAAGAATTCACCGTTTTCATATAGGCTGCCATGCGGTCATTTTTGGCTGCATATTTCCCTTTCAACTGGTTGATTACTAGCTTTGAGTCACAGAAAACAAGCAGACGCTACGCACCGAGGTGAAGTGCATTTCACAGGCTGGTTAACAGTGCTTCATATTCGGCCTCATTTTTTGATGCGTTGAATCCCAATTTGGCGTCCTGCTTAATTATTGCCCCTTCAGGGGTCATGATTACTATGCCAGCCCCACTGCCACGCTGGTTGGATGACCCATCGCAATACATCTGCCAAACGTCGCCAACATATATTCTCCAGTCGAGCTTAGTTTGCACTTGATCAGACTTAAAGTCGGCTAGGAATCCTGTGAACTTGGCAACAAAGTCGGCGAGCACTTGCCCTTTGATGGAAGTTCTGGGTAGAAACTGGTTATCATACTGGCCAAGTTCAAGAGCCCATTTCGAGACGCGCCCAGACGCCTCCGCGTTGCGGAGCGCTGACTGAAAGGGATATTCCGTTGGCACCCCAATGGTATACCCCTAAAAGTAGTGCATCAGTTTTCTTGCAGCCATGACGAGAGCAAGGATAAGCTTTTCTAATGGAAGGTAACGTGTCTCTGCGTCGGCCATCGCTTTGCTCACATAGTAAACTGGTCGCTACTCCCTAGTTCTTCCTTTAACAATACAGCGTTGACTGCCCAGTCAGATACTGCCAGATACAAAATGAGTGGATCGCCAGCTGCAGGTGTTGCCAAGAGTGGAACCGATCGAAGGTAAGATTTCAGGCTGTCTAAAGCGGCCTGGCACTCGGGAGTCCAATCAAATGCTCTACCTTGCAGAAATGTGTGAAAAAATTGTCGACAGCGATCTGTGGAACGGCTGATAAATCTGTTGAGCGCGGTGACCATCCCCATTAGCTTCTGAACCTTTTTGACTGACCGAGGGGATCTAAGCTCTAGAATTTCCGTGATCTGCCTCAGATTGACTTCGATTCCACGGTGGTTAATGATGTAGCCAAGGAATTTTCCGGAGCTGATGCCGGATACACACTTAGAAGCGTTCAATTTCATGTTGTACTTTCGAAGAATGCCGAATGTCTCTGACAAATCGGCTAGATGTGAGTGTTTTTCCTTGGATTTGACCACCATATCATCGATGTATACTTCCATGGAATGGCCGAGTTGTTCCTTGAACATGGAAGTCACTAGTCTTTGATAAGTTGCCCCCGCATTCTTCAGCCCAAAAGGCATGACCTTGTAGCAATAGGTTCCTCTTGGGGTGAGGAATACGGTTTTTTCTTGATCATCCGGATGCATAGCAATTTGATGATAGCCTCTATAGGCATCCAAGAAGCTCATACGTTGATGATGTGACATTGTATCTACAAGTTGGTCTATTCTGGGCATGGGAAAACAGTTTTTGGGACAAGCTTTGTTCAAGTCGTTAAAATCCACACAAACGCGTCAAGAACCATTCTTCTTCTTTACGACCACAGTATTGGACAACCATGTAGGATAAGTTACTTCGCGCCGACGTCAAGTAACCTATCTACCTCTTCAACGACAACCAAAGTATGCTCCGCGGCTGACCGCCGGCTTCTTTGAACAATTGGCTTACATTTCAGATCAACGTTCAAGTGGTGTTGGGCTACTGATGGATCTACTCCTGGCATCTCGTATGGGGACCATGCAAACACATCAATATTGCCAAGTAAGAAGGCTACCAATTCCTGTCTTTTGACGTTATCCAAGGAAGCGCCGATCATGAAGAACTTGTCAGGATTTCCGTCAATTTCAACCCGATGTAGGGCTTCGGTTCCTTTTTCACTTGGGACCCTCCCAATGTCTTCGTGACTCTCCCTATCCGGTACCTCAATTGAATGCACTTCTAGTTCCCTTGGTCTCTTTGTAGCAAGAAGATAACATGCCTACGACGATTTCTGAGAGCCACGAATTTGTTCAATACAGTATTCAGTCGGAAAACGGACCAGTTGATGGTAGGTGCTTAGCACAGCTTGCATCGTATGTAACCAAGTTTTGCCCATGATCAGATTATACGACGAAGGGAGCTTAACAACCAGAAATTCTACGTCCACTGATCTGGTTCCGGCCCGTACAGGTAGTGTGATCTTGTCCAAAGGGTACTCCGAGTTAGCATTGAAGCCGAATAACGGATAATCAGCTGGAGATAGGTCTGAATCAGTAAAACCAAGTTTAACAAAAGTTTTGTAATACATTATCTCCGAAGTGTTGTCTTGGTCAATGAGAACACGCTCGATGGTGAATCTGTTTACACGTAGCTTGATGACGAGGAGATTAGTGTGGAGGTGGGCCACTTCAACTAAATCACTGTCATCGAAACTTTTCCTTCAAGTGTCGTGTGGTCGTTTCACTGGCGTCATTGGGCTATGGGTGCTAGACGAAAATTGGATTGTGTGCACCTCAGGTGGTGCCGGCAAGCTATATATCATATGAATTACACCAAGAGGGGGTGACTCCGGCCGTAGAGCTACTGTATTTGTTAAATTGTTCTTTCGGACATATTGCATAAGATGGCCCTCTTGCACCAATTCTTCCAGATGATCTTTTAAAGAAAAACAACTATCGATGTCGTGACCATGGTCTTTATGATACTCACATCGTTTATCTTGTCTTCTCGCATTGGGGGGTCCCGTCATCTTGGGCGGCCACTTGAAAAATGGAAGGTGTTGTATTTTTGACAGAATCTTATTGATCGGCTCTGTCAGCTCCGTGTATTTCTTGCCGGAATGCCTTGTCCGCCTACTATCCACTTGATACTGTTCATTAGCTCGATGTGAACATTGGTCATTTGATCGGCGTAAATCATGCCTTTTGTCTCGTTTAGGTCGATTCCACAGCTCGGGGCTTCTTGACGGCACAGCACTAATTGGCTGAACAATTCCCGACGTGGCCAACTCAACGGGTTTACATCCGGCTTTGACTCGAAGGGCATCGTCTTCCACTTTGCGGTACTCTTCGACCTTCTTCATTAATGCCCAAACGGTTTTGGAGGGACGCCTGGTTAATGAATTGCGGAGGGGGCTATCAGGATACAATCCCATCTTAAAAGCGATGATGGCTATGGAATCATTGCAAGCATCATCTACTAGATTAAAGCACTCCCAATAGCGGGCCGAGTATTCACGAAGAGTTTCTTCCAGTTTAATTTGCATGGCCCAGAGAGAATCGGCTTGCTTCGGCTGGATCTCATTAGTGATGAATCTCGCCCTGAATGACTTTTGGAGTTGGTGGAAGCTCTTAATCAATGCCGGCTCCAGTTAATAGTACCACCTCATGACCAGTGGTCCCAGACTGCTTGGAAATATCCAACATATGAGGGCTTCGTCGTCAGCATAGAGCGTCATCGCTTTCTTATAATGACGAATGTGATCAGTAGGGTCTAATATTCTGTCGTAGAGGGTGAACGACGGTGCCTTGAACTTTTTGGGTAGCACAGCCCTGGCAATTCGTCGCACAAATGGGTCATTTTTATCTTCCTCATCCGAATCATCACTTCTTCTTCGTCTATGCCGTACACGTGGACTTCCTTCGGACGAGCTGGATACATCAATGCGCCTTTTCTTTCTAGGCTCCGAGGATAGTGAGTCTGAATCACTATTATTATTGCATTTCTGAAGTCGACATTAACGGCTATCCTTCTTTCCTGGAGGTCGATCCCGGACTTGGCATGCGACTTGTTGGGATTTCGCCATCTCCAAGGCCAAATCCTGGTACAGGCGCTCATTCTCAGCCATCATGTTCTCCAGCCGCTATTTATTTTGTTTTTCCTAATCCATAATCGTTTGCATTGTCTCATGAATTGAAGTTGAGGGTGAGGTCTGAGCTACTTAGTCAAAGTTCAAGGCACGTCGCACGGCGATATTCTCCAATCCCAGCATGTTTCTTGAGTGAGGTCATCTTTTGGTGTAGTTTCGTTAGCAACTATCGAAGGATCTTCCGTTGCGCCTGCCATGGACGTACTTGAGTATTCCCACAGACGGTGCCAATTGTGGTGAAGTGATTTGGAAATACTCTTGGATCCTGAAAGGCGTTCCTAATCCTTCGATTGCCACCTGAAAAGGGGTTAACACTCCAGTTGGGGGTGCCAGAATTAGCACTCCAACGGACAAGTTAGTATATGTCTCACGTTTACTTATGTCTTAAGTTTCTTGGGGTTTTCTCTCACATACATTTATTTGGCTGATGTTTATATTCGCTTTGGGGCCTCAGGGTCGGGCCCACTCTTAATCTATCATGTGATTGTTCATTTGGCTCCTTCCGTCGTATGCCAATTCCCACTCGGCTCCTCGCTCAACTGGTTCTATGGCCGATTAGGATATCCGGGATCTCGATCGTACAAGACAGGGCCAAATATAATATATATCCTGATTTTCTAAGTGTGTATTCAGCCTCTTTGCATCCCCTGATATTCGTCTCCCACAGGCCTCGTTTGGAAACATACTTTTTTAATAATTTTTTAGCTTTTTGGGTAAAATATGATGTAAAAAAAATTCGTATATTTGGGATGACTTTTTGATTATTTCAAAAAGATGTGCAAAAATTAGAGAGAATGAAATCTTTGACTTTTTAGTATAAATTGTTGGCTTTTTAATTTTTTTAAACTGAAAATAATGTTACCAAACAAGACCTAAGATTTCAAATAATTATCCTTTATTAAAAGGCGTATGCCCAAAAAGGGGGGAAAAAAAATTGTATGTGAATAGGGTACATATCATGTGGTGCCTTCTACTATTATGATTAATTTTGACAGTAGAACTCACTACATTTATATTGAGTGTTTGAAAAATAATAATAGACATATATACTTATAATTAATAAAAAATAGCATCACGTAGAACCCTATTAACCTATAAAAATTTCTCCCAAAAAGAAATATGGATAAGACCTCTTGGAGCTTTGGGAATATGAATTAAAATGGAACCCAAAAAAATATCTTCTTTCGAAGTCTTGGGGTATGTTTGGTTTGTGTTTGAGAGATATATTTTAGAGATAAAAAGTACGAAAAGTTGTTTGGTTTGATTTTTTTCAAAAGATATTTTGAAAAATTATTTTGAGAGAGAGTTTTGGAAAAAGTGATTGATTTAATGTGTGTGAGAGAGAGATTTGTTTGGAAAACTTGTTTGGTTTACAAGTTTTGAGAAATTTTTTTGAAAAAATTTGTTTGATTTGATTACTTTTAAAAACTTATTTGTAGAGAAAATTTCCCAAAAATTTTTTAGAAATACAAATCAAAGGAACCCTTGATTTTCTAACTCAATTTTACGAGTTGGATTTATTTATTTATTAAAACAACTTCATGTTTTTATCGAATGCTTAAGAGCAATCCTAATTGCACGGAGAACATCATACCGACAGATTATGTTTATTTGGATGAGCATGTACTCGGACTTGGATTAATAGTCTAATGAAATTATTAATTTGATATTTAGTTAAAAAATTGAAGTATATATTAATAATTCATCCGAATATAATATTTCATATATGATAAACTATTCAATCTCGCATAGGGAGTGGAATATAAATTGGGGGACTAAGTCAAAGTCTGGATTAATTTATCAAATGACCATAATTGAGGAATTATGGTAAATATATTAGATGTCCCATGTCCTATCCATTCCATTCCCCTTAAACAAACATCGGATTTGATAATATTTTATTAATCCCTCTTTATAATCCTAACTCAATCCAAACATAGGACAAGACATACAATCCAAAAGATTCGTAACCCTAAGACTATTAATTATGAAAATATTAATCCAATCTAATCTAATCCGCCGAAAAAAATATAGCCAAAGTGTATTGACTATGGGACCACCAACACGTGAGTTGTTAGTATTATTTTGTTATGATTTTTCTCTCCATCTCTATCTTATTCTTTTCTTTTTCTTTTTCTTTTTTATATTCAATTCTCTCCTTGTTCTTTTTTCCCCCTGATTTTGTCTTCTTTTTTTTTTTTGTTTCAATTCAATTTTCATTTTCAGTTTCTTCTTCCTCTTCCCCAAAAAAAAAAAACGAAAATTTCTTGTTTCACCTAGTACTCTTCTTTCTATTTTTCTATTTTGTTTCTTTTAATTCATATCCTTAAACATCTCAAATTTCAAAAGTTGTCAATTATTTCCGAGGTATGCTGAAGTGTTGGTGCAAGGTGGATGGAGAATAATTTTCTAGCAAGTCTGGACTGCAGGAGGTTGTTTGGATCCGTAGGGCTCACCATGAGTTATGTTTCGATGATTTGAGTCGTTCATTTTGTCAAATACTTTACATATTTCATCTATAAAAAAAAATAAGTTGATTCAATAATTGTAACATGTTCAATTTATTATCTTTGTCATCAAAAAAAATTATAATTTATTTTTTAAAAACACAATTGTCTTCCATTTTTTTAGTGAAAAACACGGTAAATTGAACAAGTTACAATTATCAGATTGACCTAGTTTTTCTATGAATGAAATACACAAAGTGTCCAACAAAATGAACAGTTTAGATAATTAAAACGGAACCTTTGGTGTGCTACATGGGCCCAAACAACCCCATCTAGTCCAGATTTTGAATTATAGAGAATCCTCCTCGATCTCATTAATTTTGGGGTGATAGGGCCAGAAGTTTAATTTTCAAGCTTTTGGGGCAATTATCTCAACATTGCAAGGTCTGGGAAGTGAGATGTTACGCTGAAAACTTGTTTGAGTTTTAAATAAATAAAAAATAAATAAAGTGGAAAGGCAAGTTATAACTAGAGGATAGTAGACATGAGTTGGAAAATTTGTACACTGCTAAAATTTCACATAGCATATATACTGTGACTACACTATATATGCATAATGTCAAAGGTGTAATTTACAATGAAAGCTACAATATAAAAAAATAAAAAATAAAAATTTAAAAAAGGAAAGAAAAGAAAAGAAAGGGCAGTAGTGAACATGCATGCTGAATTGCTGATGATCATTTGAAGCCAAGTTACATTGCATAGTGTTGAATCTTTTTTGGGGAATCTTAATTTTGGGGTGAAATTTACAACGTGCACCCCTTTCCAAATCCTGGCTGCATCCTTATCCAAGATTCCCATCACCGCGGGGTCGCGGTTTGGCCCTGCCTCCTCCTTTTTTACCAGTAGCTGTTTTTCAGGATTTTAAACTCTTCCTCACCTATCTTGCCAAGATCAGCTTGAGGCCGTCCCATATTTTATAGAGAGAGAGAGAGAGAGAGAGAGAGAGTATATGTGGTTTGTATTGTGTTTTGGGTGCAAATAATTTGGTAACTTGATATGCTCTTATATACAGTGCATCTAAAATATTCTTAGTTGACAACATTTTACACTTTTGTTGGTTCTTATATATCCATAACGGATTCTGATCAAATGGCAAGTCCTTCCAAATTCCATAGAATATTTTTGCAGATTACAAACTGAGACAAAGAACCAAAAAAAAAAACTAATCAAACGCTTGGCTCACTTGGCCATAGTACTCATCCCCATTTTTATCCTAACTTCTACTTTACGCCAAAAGTTGTCTGTGTGAGATGGTTGATCTGTAGTTGTCAAAAGGAGAAGTTACTTAGTAGTTACACTTCCTAAAGGGATCCAACTCAAACTGGGTTCCAATAATTTGTTTTGGTGTATATTACACACGATTTTTCTACGCACGAAGAATAATTTGATCCTAAAATCAGATCTAATCTTTTTATGGGTTCGTTTGGGTGTGGGTTGGCTTTTTAATCTTTTGGCTATTTTAGCTTGGGCTAAAATGTCTCATTTGGGATGGGCTTTTTAGTTTTTTTTTATTTTTGTGAGAGAAAAAATAAAATAATTATGGTTTAAATGTAACATTTTGCCTTATTAATTTTTTAGTCTATTTTATTTTTCTTGTGTCTATTTTAGCCAAAAAAAATATCAAGTTTTTTCTTCCCAAACGAGCTCATATAAGAAAGTTGTTTATGATTCTATAATTAGATTTTATCCACTTAAACTTTTCTTTCACATACGATTAATGTCAATGATTTGAGCTTCTTATGTATATAGATTCATTTCTAAATAAATAAAAATAAGATTGATTGGTTAGTCATAAGTCACATCGCATAAGTTTATCAAATGAAAATTTTTAAACATACATAAAATTTATATAAAAAAATTTGATAAAAATGATGTGGCAATGTCATTATTGTAAATAAATTTATCTTTAATAGTATTTTGTTTTGAAATAAAAAGTTTACAATAAGCCACATCATTACCTATAAAAATTATATATTAATTTTTTATTTGTATACTATTATCAAATTTATCTTTTAAAAAAATGTTGTTATTTTTTGAAAATTGTGCTTATGGTTCGTTTTTTGTAAAATAACTCTGGTCTAATCATATAATTAAGATTATTACATTAATCTCATAATTTTTATGAATTATCTAGGCACACATTGGCATTGACCCTTGTGGGGTGAATCCGCCGAAGCAAACATCGTGGGTTATTGTCTCTCCCAATTGGAGAGGAGTTGGAGCAGTCAAATTTTGGAGATAAACTTGCACAACTTTAAATATCGACTTGTTGGATTCAACAAATTTAGTTGAATGAGACCGACAAAAAGGTTGGCCAGAGCATGCTTCCATCATAAATAATATCACTCTAATAAGAAAATGATAGATATTCTTCCATAGAATTTATACAAAAAAATTTACAAGAATTATGTGAAAATATTATTTTTATAAATAAATTCATCTTTATGAGAGTTTTGTTTTAAAATGAAATATCACTACAAGAATTTACACATTTTGCGACCACTTTTGCCGACCAAAAAAATTTTGGTCGCAAAAAAATGACGTTTGGCGACCAAATATTAATTAGTCGCGAATGATCATTAATTTTGGCGACCAAATATTATTGGTCGCAGAAGGTTATATTTTGGCGACCAAAAAATGAGTTGGTCGCAGAAAGTGGTATGCTTTTGCCGACCAACTACAAATTTGGTCGCGGAATGTCACATATTTTTTGGCGACCAAAAATTTGGTCGCCAAAAACTTATTTTCAGCAACTAAAAAAAATTAGTCGCCAAATATTTCACATTTAGCGACTAATATTTTAGTTGCCGTTGATTGAGATTGAGCGACTAAAAAAGTTTGTCGGCGAAGGTACATTTTCTGCAACTAATATGGTCTTTGGTCGCCAAAAGTTTGGGAGGGAAATTTGAAACGTGGCGGTGGAATTGAAAGCCCTTGCTCCCAAGATCAACAAATAAAAAAAATCAAAGCCCTGACTCTCAAGATCAATCTATAGCCAATGGTTCTAATCATAAAGGAACAGCAAAGAACGCCATTAGTGGCATGGGTTAGTGAGAGAAGCTCTTCCATTCTCTGGAATTCCTAAAATTCTACGGTTTCAATAGCTCATTGATGTCGATGGAGTCTCCACAGTTTACCAAAGGGGTTTCGTCTAGGGCTAAGGATGTAGTTAGGGATTCGAAATCACCAGCGTTATTTGGTTTGGGGCAAACTGAATCGGGGTTTGAGCTTAAAGCAAGGGGAATCGAAAATATCCTCTGAGGAGGTTCCTTCGATTAGTGTTAACAGATTAACGATGGGGGTTGAAGGGAGTCTTAGCCCTAGTTCGAGGTCGTTCCACTACAACAAAAAAGGTCTATGGTGACGAAAACGCATGACGAAAAAATATTTCGTCTCCAAATATGCATGTTTTAGTGATGAAAATAAGATTTCGTCTCCAATTGTATTATTTTTAGAGACGAAAATCAAATTTCGTCACCAAATGCTTAAAATCAAACAAAACAATAGGTGACGAAAATTTTATTCGTCTCTAAATTTTATTTTCGTCACAAAACAATTTCCCGCCCTTGGAGAATTTGGCGGAAGATTAGGTGCCATTTTGGAGACGAAATTTTTCGTCACCATTGTAAAAAAATTTAGAGAGGAAATAATTTCGTCTCAAAATGTATTATTTTTAGAGGGAAAAATCTACAATGTGCACCTTATAAAAGGGCATATGATATGCACTTATTCTATGGCCCATATCGTGCCACATCATAAACAATGACCTGCTAAACCGGTCATGTAACAGGTTACAGAAAGAATCATAACATTCATTGTAATATCATAACAATATTACAATGAATCATAACAATGTCATAATATTCACCAAAGTGTCATAACAAAGACACTATAAATCATAACAATATAATAATAACTCATAACAAATATAGTTATTTGTAATTAATTATCATAACATTTGAATCGTAACATTTTTTATTGTGATTCACCATGGCAAATCATAACTTTTGGTGGTACAAATCATAACTTTTAGTGACGATTCATAACCATAACACATTGAGTATAACTTTTTTTCCCATAATCATAACGACATTAACAAATTATCATAACTTTTATCAATGAATCATAACATGGCATGTTGATTATAATTTTGTCCCAAAAATCATAACAACATTAACAAAACATCATAACTTTTAAATTTTCAAACACAATTGATTGTGTAATCAATTGGTATAGCATATTGGAGTGAATGGAAAATCGTAATTGATTGCAAAATCGATTGGATTGAAAGACCACAATTGATTATACAATCGATTAGTGGCTAGAGTTTTGAACTTTCACAATTGATTGTACAATCCATTAGAATATAAGGGAGATTGAAATATGACAATTGATTGTACAATTGATTGTAGGGATCCTTCATATAATAAACCTAATTGATTCAGTAATCAATTAGTTTTCATAAGCCACACTAAACCAATTAATTCCCAACTTATTCATAGTTCCCAATGAATTAGTAAAAGCCTAATCATTAATATCAATTTAGTCAATATTCGAATAGTAATTGACCGGTTTATCGGTTGCCATTTATATGTAATTTTGTTCTGTAGTTTTAAACTTAACTCAATCTAATAATTTCATCAACGCTTTTCCTTTCTAGATTAGCTTCACTGGCATTATCCAGATTTTCCTTCATTTTTCTCAGATTTACTGGTGCAGGCTTCATTGCAATGTATGCTACACTTGCCAGCCGAGATGTGGACTGTTGTTTGATTCCAGAATCACCCTTCACCAACCTTTTTGGTCGTGGACTTTTTGAATACGTGGAAAAAACGCTCAAAGAAAATGGGCACATGGTTATTGTGATAGCTGAAGGAGCCGGACAGGAGTTCCTTTCAGGGAGCTTGCAGCCTGGGGAAGAGAGAGATCCTTCTGGGAACAGGCAACTCCAAGATGTTGGGTTGTGGATTTCTAATAGGATCAAGGTACTGGTTATAGTTATTTTTCCTAAACTTCGCATCTTATACCTCTCAATTTACGTTCTCAGTTTGTAAACATGCAGATGTTCTTCATGACCACAAGTGTAAAATTACATGGCTATCTAATGGAAATGGATAATTCATTGATGAATTTAGTTTTATGATATTTTGTGATGTCTTTGTTTTCTATAAGATGAGCATTCCCAAGTGATAATATAACAGGTTCGTGTTGTCGCTTACTGGTTCTTTCCTGTTTTGTAGGAACATTTTGCAAAACGAAATAAGATGGTTCTTACTCTTAAATATATAGGTCAGTAACCTCTCACTTCCCGTTCTTGTTTGTCTTATGTTTCTTCTTGAACTGAACTTGGAGAAATTATCAAACAGAGTGCTGCGAAGGGAAATAACAAGATTTGGACCTGATCAATTTTTCTGACAAATCCTACATACATGATCCGGGCTATTCGAAGCAATGTAGCTGACAATGTGTATTGTACACTCATTGCTCAGAGTGCTGTTCATGGAGCTATGGCCGGGTACACAGGCTACACAAGTGGGCTTGTTAATGGCAGACAAACTTATATTCCTTTCTATGTAAGTTCTTCCAGATCCTATAGTTAGTTCTATGATTGCACTCTGTTAATAATAAGGGGTATTGTCTGTGAAGCTCTTGTAGTTACTCGGAGAAGAATAGGAAAGAAGTAAAGGGTATGGTATGGAATCCAACTCCAATCATAATTGTAATCCCAGATTAATGCTGTTTGTTACGAAGTAATAATGCCCAATCAAAAATGGATAGCTAATTATTATTATTATTATTTTTTTTTTATTTTATCAAATCTTAATTGCCAAAAGACGACAGCTAAAATTTTATTGATGTCAATTTGTGAACTTCCTGTGAGCCAATTTGTTTTGATTTATGAAACATTGAGCCCACTTGAAAGGATCAGATGCTTTCTGGTTATTTGAATCTGTTGCAGCCTCCCTTCCTTAATAGTCACAAGAATGTGCTTAGACCTCTATCAGCACCTTTTTCTTCTTATTCTTCTTCTTATGTCTATGACAGTTGGTATTATATATTATCTATGAAGTGGAGCATTCTGTAAGGAGGATCTTGATGCAACTGAATAAAAGAATAACTGGTATCTATTGTTGCACAAGCTACTCACAGAAATGGGAAAACTTGATGCCCTGATTATATAAAGCAGATACCTTCATTTCTACTTTGATTCATTTGGTATTATTTCTTCTAAGTCAATTATAAACCTTGTTTTGATGATTTCTAAATGATCAATACAAGATCGATAATTAACATTTGACTATACCCCTTTTTACTTATATTTAATCCCAATATTCATG
Source organism: Camellia sinensis (assembly GCF_004153795.1). NCBI lineage: Eukaryota > Viridiplantae > Streptophyta > Magnoliopsida > Ericales > Theaceae > Camellia > Camellia sinensis. The sequence continues at coordinate 1,746,047 of NW_021024659.1, read as the reverse complement.
CATTACTTGTTATATTTTATCCATTGCTATATAGTTAGATTTCTTTGGTAGAAGTGATGAGTCATGCTAATTAAAGTTCTACGAGTTTCTTTTTGCTCATAGTTGTCCAATACTATCAACTATAAAATTGCTGGTAACATTAATTTGCTATATTCATGTAAAATTAAAATTGCTGGAATCATTTTTTAATCAGAATTGGCTTGTTTGTTTATGATGGAGTTTGTGCATAAATGAGTGGTGCCAAATTTATTTATTTTGGAATATTTGTTTTAATATATGTATCTTGTGAAATTTGGAAATATCTTATTTCAAAATGAAAACTAGTTAATATTGAAGTTCACTACATTTGTGATCTTGAAAGGGCAAGTTTTTGATACGTATTTATCTTTTTTGAAGATGCAAACTACATGTACTGATTTTTGACTTTAGATTGTGACATTTATCTCCACGTTAAACTTTCAGATGAGTCCATTCAATAGCTTGCCTTGTGCTATTCTTGATCGATCAAGATACTTGAAGAAAATGTGTCATAATTGTGTTGATCAGGAAGTTTTTCCCATTGCATCAATAGTTGTTATATCCTTAGAGTTTATGCATTTATTCTTGTTACATTTATTCATTTATTCTGATTAGATTAAGGTAATGATATGATTAGATTAGAAGGCCTTAACTAGATTAAGGTAAAAAGCAGATATGATTAGATTAAGGTAAAGAGATATGATTAGATATTAATCTAGTCAAGGTCTTCAGCAGATATGTAGACCTTGACTAGATTAGATTAAGGTAAAGATAAAAAAGGGATTGAATTGGGTTAACTTAGTAGTCATTTTGTTTGATAGTTAAGCTACCTTAATTTATGTTTCAATTTTTTATTTTCTGAATTGGTGATGATCTGAGTTGCTGCTGTGAAGTTGTTGCTGTTGCTTGTGATATTGCTGCTGTAGCTATGGTTTCTGTGCTGATGTGTAGTTCAGTAGTAGAATTGGGTTTCTGATATTTATGCTGCTGCTGGATCTGTTGATAGTGATTGTGTCCTTGCTTGCTGGGTGGAACTTCATTATGGTCAGGGTTTGAATTGGTTTAACTTAGAAGTCAATTTGTTAGATAGTTAAGCAACCTTAACTATCTAAATTGGTGATGATCTGAGTTGCTGCTGTGAAGTTGTGGTTTCTGTTCTGATGTGTAGTTTAGGAGTAGAATTGGGCTTTTAAGTCCTCTGGGCTGTGCTGCTATCCTGTGGAACACTAAATGATCTGGTGACTGCCAGTCAGTACTACTGTGAAGACTAGAGGAGATTGATGGAGGTTTGTTCACTTCTGTAGAGTTGATTAATTACTTTAGAGTACGCGTGTCCCCGCCGTGTCCCTGCCGTGTCCCCTTCCAAAAAAATTATTAAATTAAAGGGACACGCCATCTGGCGTGTCCCGTACGTGTCCCCGGCGTGTCCCCGTGTCCCCGGCGTGTCCGCGTGTCGGACACTGCCACGGCACCATTTTTGGAGTGTCCATGCTTCACACTTCATTTGTGATCTTGAAAGGGCAAGTTTTTGATACGTATTTATCTTTTTTGAAGATGCAAACTACATGTACTGATTTTTGACTTCAGATTGTGACATTTATCTCCACTTTAAACTTTCAGATGAGTCCATTCAATAGCTCGCCTTGTGCTATTCTTGATCGATCAAGATACTTGAAGAAAATGTGTCATAATTGTGTTGATCAGGAAGTTTTTCCCATTGCATCAATAGTTGTTATAACCTTAGAGTTTATGCATTTATTCTTGTTACATTTATTCATTTATTCTGATTAGATTAAGGTAATGATATGATTAGATTAAGGTAAATAGATATGATTAGATATTAATTCTAGGTTGTTGCATTATTCAGTCCATGATATGGTTGAGAATCTGGATCAGGTTCGTAGGTGTGTGGGGGGTAGGTGATTGTGTCCTTGCTTTCTGGGTGGAATTTCATTATGGTCAGGGATTGAATTAGGTTAACTTAGTAGTCATTTTGTTTGATAGTTAAGCTACCTTAATTTATGTTTCAATTTTTTATTTTCTGAATTGGTGATGATCTGAGTTGCTGCTGTGAAGTTGTTGCTTTTGCTTGTGATATTGCTGCTGTAGCTATGGTTTCTGTGCTGATGTGTAGTTCAGTAGTAGAATTGGGTTTCTGATATTTATGCTGCTGCTGGATCTGTTGATAGTGATTGTGTCCTTGCTTGCTGGGTGGAACTTCATTATGGTCAGGGTTTGAATTGGTTTAACTTAGAAGTCAATTTGTTAGATAGTTAAGCAACCTTAACTATCTAAATTGGTGATGATCTGAGTTGCTGCTGTGAAGTTGTGGTTTCTGTTCTGATGTGTAGTTCAGGAGTAGAATTGGGCTTTTAAGTCCTCTGGGCTGTGCTGCTATCCTGTGGAACACTAAATGATCTGGTGACTGCTAGTTAGTACTACTGTGAAGACTAGAGGAGATTCATGGAGGTTTGTTCACTTCTGTAGAGTTGATTAATTACTTTAGAGTTTAGGGCACCAAACCAAACAACTTGTTTGTTAAGAAGAACATAAATACATGTTTACATTAGATTTGGCTGCTGAGAGACTACAGTAATTGACTCTGTTCTATGGGTCAGGAAAATAATTCACTTGTTGCACATTTTTAATATAAGACATTGTTCTAAATAATCTTTCAGTATAAGACAGTAATTAACTCTGTTCTAAACAGTTGAGACAATGCTTTGTGAGTTGAATGTGCTTTTCCAAACATACTAAACATGTAAAACCATTAGACTGTAAGTGGTCTCTTTTGTGTTTTTCTTTAGCTGCTATCATGTGTGAACTATTGAAGACATTTTCCATAAATTGGCCAAATCTTTTTGCAGGCTGAAGGTGATGATGATGAAACTGACAAAGATGCTGATATTACAGAAGAGAGTGCACATGTAGGATTTCTTTGTACGTTTAATTGTTTAAAAATATCAATTCCACAAAGGATCCACTTTGATATATCTTGTTTGTTGCTTTGTATTTGCAGGATGAGTTGTAGGGAGGGAGAGCACCATTGTGGTTTTCTGCTGACAATTCACTCTCTCGAGATCTCTCAATTTTTTTCTTGCTTAGTTTATTTGTAGCTTTTAGTTTTGTTTGTGTTTTAGGGAAAGAAACATTGGTGGCTGCATAGCAAGCAAGAACTGTGGCTAATTGTTTTAATCTCATTTGACTCACCTGAGGAATTGAATCAGTAGTTGTTGGGTTTACCACTGTATGGAACGTCACTTGTGCCATTCCTTGAATTTATGTGCTATGTTATTGCCTATTGGGAAATTAGAAAGTAAGAAAATATTTAATGATTCAGTTAATTTGAATGATGCTTTAAAATTATTGGTTTATTACGGATTGAATGAATTATTAGGAATTACAGGTGTATTGTTTTCCTGCTTTGGCGACCAATTTATTAGTCGCGACAAATAAATAATTTTTTTATCTCGTTTAATATTTGAATTATGTCTTGTGTCGAATGTTAATGATTCAGTTAATTTGAGTGATGCTTTAAAATTATAGGTTTATTATGGATTGAATGAATTATTAGGAATTATAGGTGTATTGTTTTCCTGCTTTGGCGATCAATTTATTTGTCGCGACTAATATATAATTTTTTTCACAAAAAATGACAATTGCCGACCAACAGTTTTGGTCGCAAAAATACATTTATTGTCGACCAAACAGCTCTTGGTCGTAGAATCTCACTTTTGTCGACCAAAAGTTTTGGTCGCGAAAAGTAACAAATGGCGATCAAATTTTTTGGTCGTGGAATGTCACAATTGGCGACCAAACTTTTTGGTCGTTGAATGTGATAATTGGCGACCAAACTTTTTGGTCGCGAAATGTGTCAATTGGCGACTAAGATATTTGGTCAGGAAAATATCACTTTTCGCGACCAAAGTGTTTTAGCGACAAAATGAATTAGTCGCGGTAATTGAATATTTAGCGACCAAAAATTTAGTCGGCAAATCCAACTTTTGCCGACCAACCAAAATTTTGGTCGCGAATTACTTTTGCCGACCCTCAATTGGCGACCAAAGTAGCGACCAAAAAAATTGGTCGCGGATAACTTTTGCCGACCAAAAATGGACTTTTAGCGACCACTTTTTTTGTTGCCAAAAGTGTTAATTCTTGTAGTGGATGTACATTATAAAAAAATTATGTATTTTTATTTATATATCATTACTCTGTTAAAATATTTCTTTTTTAGGTTTGTTTTGTTGTTTATAAAGCATATTCTTTTCTTCTATAAATTCAAGATGATAAGAGTAAGAGGGCTGTGGTTTTAACGAATTGATTGCTTTAATTTTATTATCTACTTTTAAATATTGCAACCAAATAGTTCAAGCATTTTCAGGCCATGGTTGAAAGAGAAACATGGTAGAAATTGAAGTGCATCCGATCAGACAATGGTAATGAATACATTGGACCATTTTATGAGTATTGTCGTAGCCAAGGTATTCGGCACCAAAAGATAGTTAAGAAGACTCCTCAACAAAATGGCGTTGCCGAGAGGATGAACCACACCATTGTGGAAAGAACATGATGTTTGCTTTTACAAGCTAAATTGCCAAGATCCTTTTGGGGTGAGGCAATGAAGACAGCAGTTGACGTGATCAATTTGTCTCCTTCCTATACTTTGAATGGTGATGTTCCAGAAAAAGTTTGGTCCGGTAAAGATGTGTCTTATGAGCACTTGAGAGTGTTTGGTTGCCGAGCTTTTGTTCACATTTCAAAGGATGAGAGGTCCAAACTTGATAGTAAGTCAAGACAATGTATTTTTCTTGGCTATGGACGTGATGAGTTTGGTTATAGATTGTGAGATCCGGTCGACAAGAAAGTTATTCGAAGCCATGATGTTGTGTTTCTTGAAGACCAAACAATTGAAGACTTTGGCAAAGGTAATCAACCGAAACCAAAAACTAGTGATCTCATTAGCATGGATCCATTTCCTTCATCTTCAGTTGATGATGAAAATGAGGAAGATGTGCAGCCACCTATTGAAGATGTAGAGCATGACGTTAATCCTAATGAAGTTGAGCTAGAAATTACGGAAGAGCATCCAACTCAAGAACCGCCACCACAACTTGAGTTGAGAAAATCTACAAGGGACCGAAAACCTTCAAGAAAGTATCCTCCTAATGAATTTGTGTTGATTCCTGATCAAAGGGAACCCGAGAGCTACCAAAAAGCAATTAAGCACGCAAAGAAAGATAATTGGAAAAAGGCTATGGAAGAGGAGATGAATTCCTTACTTGAAAGTCACACTTATGATTTAGTGAAGTTGCCTAAAGGGAGGAAAATTCTGAAAAATAAGTGGGTTTTCAAATTGAAGAACGATAGCAAAAATCTGAGGTACAAAGCACATCTTGTTGTGAAGGCTTTGGGCAAAAGAAAGGCATTGACTTTGATGAGATTTTGTCACCAATTGTGAAGATGTCTTCTATTCGGGTTGTACTTGACATGGCTGCAAGTATGAACCTTGAAGTTGAGCAACTTGATGTGAAGACCGCATTTCTTCATGGTGACCTTGAAGAAAAAATTTACATGGAGCAACCGGAAGGTTTTGTAAAGAAAGGGAAAGAAAAATTTATTTGCAAATTGAAGAAAAGTTTGTATGGCCTCAAGCCAGTTCCACGGCAATGGTACAAAAAATTTTACTCTTTCATGATGAATAATGGTTTTTCTAAAACCACTTCAAACCACTGTGTGTTTGTGAAAAAATTTTCAAATGGTAAATTTATTATTCTTTTACTTTATGTTGATGACATGTTAATTATGGGTCAAGATTCTACCATGATAAACAGGTTGAAATTGAAGTTGAACAAGTCTTTTACTATGAAAGATTTGGGACCGGCAAAGCAAATACTTGGTATGAAAATTGTTCATGATCGCAAAGAGGGGCTGATTTGGTTGTCTCAAGAAAGCTACGTTGAAAAAGTTCTTGAGAGGTTCAACATGAATAAAGCAAAGCCGGTTGGTTGTCCACTTGCGGGTCACTTCAAGTTTAGTTCAAATCAATGTCCTACAAGTGAGAAAGACAAAGAAGAGATGCTGAAAATTCCTTATGCTTCAGCAGTTGGTTCTTTGATGTACACCATCTTTCCCATTTGATTATTATATCCGGTCTGTTCCGTAGATTCTGTCATTGTATAATTGTTGTTGTTGTTGTTCCTTATTTTCTCATTTGGAATTATAGGATGTGTTGGGCAGGTTTGTTCAGGTTGGTTGGGTTTAGAAACCAAGTGTTGCTGTCACGACCCGAACCCGCCCCCGTGGTTTAAGGACGTAACCGGCCGGTAATCATGAGATTACCTACGGCCTCAGACTGTTCTAAACGTATTTTAACAGAGTTAATGGGGGCCAAACGGAAGCAAAATTAAAAACTTTGTCCATAGAGCCGTGCTTATATGCACATCAAACAAACCATACTCAGATACGTTAATAACTCACATCAAAAGTACAGCTTCACAAAATTCATTACAGACAGGATCATCCAAAACGAGTCAACCTATAACAGACTATGTACAGACATGCACTAGGTCCTTGCCAACAAGACAAAACATAGGTACATAGTAAAAGGGCAAGGATGGTCTCATGCGCGAGGCACAAGGCTGACTCTCCCAAAACTCCTGTTGTTCCTAGCAGACTTCACTGGGGCTGGGTTTGGACTTCCCTTAGCTCACCTACAAATACATGAATGAGCGTGAGCAATAGCCCAGTGAATAATATCAAATATAACAATTACA
>NW_021024659.1:1694409-1735499 GCF_004153795.1 Camellia sinensis | reverse complement strand
CACAAACATCTCGGCCAGGCCTTCCCATGTCTTTATGCTTCCTTTTGGTAATTTATGGAATCAATCAGATGCAATTTCCCCAAAGGATGAGGGGAATACTTTGTAGAGCAACGGCTCGTTTCCGCTATATAACGCCATTGAATTCAGGTATAGTCCAACATGAAAGTTTGGATCTGACTTACCATCATAAATTTGAAACCTCAGCATATTGAATCTCTTTGGTGGTTTGAATTTGTCCAATTCCACCGAGAAGGCTGTCTTCGGCTTTACTGGGGAGTTTACCTCGGCTTCAACATTCTGCTGCCTCCTTCTGAGGTAGTCCCTCAGGTCTTCTTTGCTCCTCCCTAGAGCTCAGCTGTCTTTGGATTTTAGCCTTTTTGGTACACTGCTTTCGGCCTTGTGGTGGGCCCGTTTGGATCTTTCTCCACGGGTTGTGTCAAAGCAGAGTGCTTGCCCTTGAACATGCCGATGTTCTTTGGGCTCTGGATTCTTCATGTGGTGCGTCCTTCGGGACTCTTCTTACCTCGGCTCTTCTCGTTCGACTTCCCTGGAAGGGCGGTGAGAATGCCTTCCACTCCTGGTATGCTGAGGGACCTCGGGGATTGTTTTTCTTTCGCCCTTCTGGGTGTTGGTTGCTGGCATCGGTGTATCTTGCAGCGGGTATGGTGGCTGCATAACATTATTCTGCATCATGAAGTTGACGACTGACTGAAGGTCTGCCAACTTGTTCGCCAATTCTTTCACTTCCTCATCCCTGCGTAGGCACTTGTCCCTCCATACCTGGAGGTTATCTTCGTTGTAGTACTTTCCTTGGTTTGTCCTTTTTGACGTGTCGCCCTCCTAGATGACGTCTTTCTCTCCGTGACCCTAGTCACGGGCTTCTGTATTGTGGTTGTCTCCTTCAATGTCAAGGTCAATTGGTCTGCCACTTCCAGCGGGAACGTCATCCCCAATTTCCTGCTGTCCGTTACTGGCCATCTATTCTTCCTTCGTTCCCATTACATTGGTGGGACGTTATGTGTGAGGGGCATCGGAACACGTCAGCATGATGTTAACGTTTGCGTTGATAGAATCCTTAGAGCATCTTGAAGGTGATAATTAAAAAAGACTTGTTAGATATTTTAGCCAATATAATTCTAATTTTAAGTTTCAATGGACTGATTATTGAGTTAGCTATTTTATCATCCTATTTTTTTGGTAGCTACAATTGAAGAGCTCTAGAGACTCTTCAAACAAATATGTAGGTATATATCTTGGCTTTTTATATATTTATGTCTTGAATTTGGGATTTTACATATGTATATGTGTATATAGCAATTTTATATATTGTTTCAATTCTGTTTGATGAATTACGGAATAACTTATTTTGTATTTTGTATTTTTTTCCTCATTCTATAAGTTTTGTATGTTTTTATGGGGAAATTTATTATTATTGCAAATTTATATTAGTAAAATATCAACAATTAGTATTTTTTGTTTTAAAAATGAATTAAGTTAGTTTGAATGATTAACTAAAATAAATAGTATGGTTGGAGAACACAATAACTAAAATAATTAAATAAAATAAATAGTGTATTTTTTTTCGTACTTTAGCTAGTGAAAATGGATAGTGTGGTTGGAGTAGAATTTTTCATACAACTCAGGAAATTTTGTAGTGGTTGATTTGATTTTTAAACATGGTTTAAATGATAAAATTAAAAAAATTAAAGGAGTGTTGGAAATGATTTAAATAATTTTTTTTTAAACGAAAAAATATATGAAAAAATAAAAAAAAGCAATATGATCCAAATAAGTATACTTATATAAATTATGCCAAACACTCCCTTACTTGGTTAATTTGTTTTGATAATCTAAACCGTTCAATGTGTAGAAATCGTCGAGTACTATATGCCTGTAAAAAATCACGTTGATCGAATATCGATAACTATGTGATCAAAACAGTTTTTTGTCAACCGTTAATTTGTTCACCGTTTCATTTTTTTAATACGAAATTGATTTGATCATATAGTTATCGATATCCGATGAACTTGATTTTTTACAGGCATATAGTACTCGACAAATTCTACACATTCACAGTTCAGATTATCAAAACAGGACCCGTGGTGAACCCTCATAAACCCAACAATACGGTTCAATCCGATTCCGGACTGAACAGAAGCCATTCCTTTGTATTTCTATCTATGTGAAGCCCCATTCCATTGAGAAGTAGCTGCCAAGGCAGGCACGTCGTCGAAGGCCCCCACTTCTGGCACGTCTGCACTCCGCAGCTTTTTTGGAGACACCACAAATCCTCTCTATCTGTGTTTCTGCGAATGCTTTGCTTTGCTTTTTATTATTAACATCGAAGCAAATAGGCAAATAGCGTATCATCGTCCCCCTTTTTTCGCCTCTCTCACCCTGTCTCTCTCACTTTCAACGGTCAAATATTGGGGCCCTCACCAACGGTATAAAATATAAATAAGACTATACGTATGAATTAATATATTAATTAATGTAACATAATTTTAAAAATTTTAAATATTTATAATTTAATTAATAGATAGAATAAATAATAATAACATAACACTAGTTGGTATATTAATAATATTTTAATTGATACATGTAATACTATCGATAAAATATTCATTTAGAGACATTATACTATTTGGTTAATAGAATAAAGGTTGAGAATTTTAATTTTGAAATTTTAAAAAGAACTCTAATGATGTGGTAATGGGAGGGGCCACATGTGATGTAATGTGTGTGTTTATATTTTTATTTTTTTTATTTTTTTTCTTCTTACCACATCATTGAAGCTCTCTTTAAAATTTTAAAATTAAAACTCTCTATCGTTATTGTTGATTAATGATAACTACAGTAGTTTTCAAAGACCCTCACATTTTTCGAGCCACTTGTTTTGGAGTTTGTAAAGCCCGGACTCATGGACTAGGGTTCCATTCCATCTGCAGCAATCTCCCCCTCCCTCCACTAGATTAGCTATCTTTCTTCATCTTTTTAAAACATTATAATTTTTATTTTTAAAAAAAAATCGTATTTAAATAATAACTAAAAATCACATTTAAATAATAACTAAAAATCATAGCCAAACATGGCCTAATACCGAAATCACATAACACAACTAAACATATTTTTTGCAATGCAATTCCCAAAGCTGGGAAGAAAAAAACACACATGAAAGCAGAAAGCAGCCCTGTGCTGTGGCCAATGCTATTAAAATAAAAGCTCAGTAGACCACGATACGACCAACAACCTTTTACACACACTAACGCCGTTTCGGCTACGAAACTCACACTCAAGCCATAAAATACATTACATTAAACACCTCCTAATAATGTCACTATATAAATAAATAACAAGGCTATGTAAATAACACTTTCATCACAACGTTAGGGGCTCGAGCCTTGGGTCTCAACCCCAAAACCACTACTCGAGCCATATAAATAGAGACACCAATGAGGCCCCTTTAGAGCTGCCCAAATGAGTGAGCAAGATAAGACAGTGCTCCTACAAGCGGTGCGTTGATGTACGTCGCGGGTTCTGATTGCTCGTAATCTGACCGTTGATCGGGGAATCGGTCATTCTGATCGGGCCCACCAACTACGGCCCCCACTAGGATGTTTGGGTTGGGGGACTGGGAATTCATGATGTTGAACCCGGATGAGCATTGGATCTTTCCCGGGTGTGTGGCGATGGACGGTAGAGATGATCCCCTATGGTGGATCCTCAGAGGGTACCTTGGACCGTACCCCACCATGTAGGACATTTTCAAGGGGTTGTCTCCTAGCAAGTAGTCCACCTGTTAAATGTAACACATTCAAAAGTATCACAACTATAATTTGATAACCATGCGCTTATGAAATCAATCTTATGCTTTTTCACCACATTTATCACCTCCCCTCACAATGAGGTGAGTCTTACTCATATTGTGAGAGGGTGGTGAAAATATATGTTAGTGTTTTTTTAATCTCTTTCTGGTCAAGAATTTTCATATCATAGAACACTTATAATCATTGAATCACATAAAATTCTCAACAAGTGAAAATTTTGAGACATCAAATAGTCATTAGTGAGTGTTTTGAAATAGGAGGACAAAACAATTTTAATGACAGAATATTCCGTGCCTCTTTTGCTTATACCTGTTTTTTGGCGATGAATCGGAGCCTATTGGGGGTGACAACTGCACCACCACAATTGACGACCTTGTGGGCGGAGGTTAAGTATTTGGCGTAGGTTAAGAGGAGGAAGGAGGTGGATGTCACATACTGCATGTTACTATCATTCATCTTGAACAAAAGCCCACCTGTAAACAGTGAAAATAGCCGTTACTAATCATATACCTCCATCTGCTCTATATATATGTATATATGTTACAGAGAGAGAGAGAGAGGGACCTGGGGTGTACTGGGCTTGAGAGGAGGGAGTCCCTGGTATCAGGGAACAGATGTAGTTATCTGCATGACCTTTGTAATCATGGAGGGATTGAAGCTTTTGAACAAGAAATGCCTGAAAAATTGCAGTACAAAGCACAATTTCAGTTTAAAGCAGAAAAATGACAAGTGATAAAAATTGGAAAAATTTAGGAAGCCCAAAAATATCCAAAAATAAAGAGTGACAGAAATTATCCCAAAAAAAAAAAAGCTTGAGACACCTTAAAACATCACTTGCAAATTTATCCCCTCCTACAAATTTACATAATTTTTTGGGGTAAAAAATCTTATGACCCCAAATCTATCTGTCTCCCCGTCCCAAAACACATCCAATTACTGGATCAATGAAAATCTCAAGCTGCAGTAAAAAAATATGACCTTGGAGAGAAGAATCCTGGCTCCAACATGCTTGTTATCCCACCCAAATGTATTATCAGACTCATCAGCTCCAAGGGTTTGGCCATTGACTTGAATGTACTGGAGGTACATTGGGTTCTTGGTGGCTCTGTGCAACCAAGCAGCACCCCACAACAGCTCATCCTTCAAAATCAGCACACCATAGAAAAATCAAAAGAAGATCAAAGATTAAAAAATGGTAAAATTTTCATAAAAACAACATAAGATTTTACCTGATAACCAGAGAAAGAGCAATAGAAAGGACACACAACTTTCTTCAACCCATTGCTATAAACACCTCTGTACTTATCAGCAAACTCAAAGACCTAAAAACCCAACAAGCACATTATAAAAATAAAATAAAATAACAGAGTTCCCCTGTTTTTATCAGAATGCTCTGTTTTTTTTTTTTTTTTTTTTTTTTTTTTTTTTGGGAGTGTTTTGAAGTTGTTAATTCAATATGTATACCCTGATAGCCCTGGTGACAAGAAGCTTGGCATAAGTGGGGTCAATTCTTCTAAACACCAAAGAAGCAGCTGCAAGAGCAGAGGCTGTTTCAGCTGCAACCTCAGAACCAGGGGTATTTCTGTCAATCTTGAACACATTTCTTGGTGTGTCCATGTCTTCAGGTCTCTCCCAACAAGCGTGGTCCTTGTTTGCATCACCCACCTATACACAAACCAATATCCATATTACCACTTCAGTTTTTTTTTGGGCAAATAGACCACATTATGTAATTCCCATTACATAAAAGTGTTTTTGGAAGCAGTTTGTCCCTCAAATAAATTTATGGGTTTGATAAAATAAAATAACAACAATAAACACAATACAACTTCAATGCAGACAATTACAAATTTAGGAGTTTGATAAAAATAAAAAATAAAAAAAAAAATACTCCAATGCACACATTACAAACGTGTCTTTTTTCTTTTTCTTTTTTCCATTATATCAATCAAGGCATGTTTTTGGAGACAGTTTGCCAAACTAATGTATGTGTTTGGTAAAAAAACTCCAATGCACACTAAGATCTCTGGTTTTTTTTTTTTTTTCTTCTCCAATAATTTATGAATCAATGATTCCACAATAAACCATGAATGTAATTCCCATTCTGTACAGTAGGAAATGCACAAAGATCTGAAGAAAACAGAGCAGAGAAAGCACAAACCTGAACATAAATGGTGTCTGGTTGAGCAGTGGCTTTGAGAAGGTAATCAGTAGCCCAGCGAATGGCTTCTCTCGCATTACACAACTCGCTTTTCATCAACCCACCAAACTCAATCACACTCCATGAAAGCATGGTGGCCGTGAAAGCCATGGGAAACCCAAACTTCACATTGTCCCCTGCATCATAGTACCCTCCCACTAAATCAACCTGCATTGTCACATTCACACCCAAATAAGCAAAACCCAGATCGATCCTTCAACTCTACAAGGAAAAAAGTAAAGAAACAGGGCATTAATGAAGGTTGCATTGTCACATTCACACCCAAATAAGCAAAACCCAGATAGATTTTTCTACAATACGAGCAAAAAAGTGAGGAGTGCTAAATAGCGTAATAGAAGGTGGCATTGTCAAATTCACACGCAAATAAGTGAAACCCAGATCGATTCTTCCACCATACGAGCAAAAAAGCGAAGAAACAGTGCGTTAATTAGTGTAATAGAAGGTGCATTGTCACATTCACACCCAAACAAGTGAAACCCAGAACGATTCCTCCACCATACGAGCAAAAAAGTGAAGAAACAGAGTGCTAAATAGTGTAATAGAAGGTGGCATTGTCAAATTCACACGCAAATAAGTGAAACCCAGATCGATTCTTCCACCATACGAGCAAAAAAGCGAAGAAACAGTGTGTTAATTAGTGTAATAGAAGGTGCATTGTCACATTCACACCCAAATAAGTGAAACCCAGAACGATTCCTCCACCATACGAGCAAAAAAGTGAAGAGACAGTGCTAATTAGTGTAATAGAAGGTAAATATACATTCACAGCTGAGCCATCAGAGAGACCAGAGTCTCTCCTCCAAGTGATCCTCTGGTTAGGAGGGAGCTTTCCAGACCTCTGGCCTTCGAAGTATAGGATGGATTTGGAGAGAGCGTCCCTGTAGTTGTGTCCGGCGAAGCGAGGGTGGCGAAGGTGGTGGCGGAGAGGGCTGTGTTGGGCGGAGAAGGCAGTGCAGAGGTGGAGAGAGGTGGTAAAGGAGAAGAGAAGGAAGAAGAAGAAGAGAGAAAAAGAGAAAACAGAAGAAGCCATTTGGGACTCAATGCTATGCTCTGCCCAAAGAGTGAAAACGAAACCCAAACCAACCAACCAACCAACTAACCAAACTGCAGAGGCGCAGAGGGATCAGTGAGGAAGTCTCTCTGTATTTATAAAGTAAATAAAGCTGCTCGTGTAACGTCCTCCCTGCTTGCTTGCTTTCAATAATTATTAAGCCCACCTTCTCCATCTGTGTTTTGGGTTCAGTTCATTAATGAAGTATTACTCAGTTTATTTGGGTTTTTTTCAAAAATATTTGAAGTTAATTTGATAAAAAAAAATATTATTATAATTAAATAAAAACATTTTCATATTTTTGTTTAAAAATAATTTTTGAAATTTTTTTTAAAAAATTGTGTTTATTTTTATCAAATTAATTTTTAATATTTTTCAAAGGATAAATTTTTTAAAACAAAACCAAACTTACGTTTACAAGAGGGTATTTATTATCCAGCTCTTCTATGTACATTATATCCAATTACAAAATGAACTACAAAATATTTTATACAATACTCAAACCGACGTGGAAATCACACACCATAGAATTCTCATGAATCTCACACTTATGTAAGTTATTGGGTAGAATATTTAGTATTCAGTAATGTTAAAAACACAAAAACCAAACACACAATGGACACCAATGTCTCTCAATAGGTGAGTCTTACATCATGTGAAAATAGCCAATTGAGAAGGGAAAAAAAAATCTACAAAACTCAAATGAACAATAAGTTTAAGTGCATAAAAAACTAAACACAAAATGAGACACATATGTTTCATAAAAAGTGGGTCTCACATATGGATCCTGCATCATGTGCACCTAAACTTATTGTTCATACACATGTGGATCCTGTATCATGTGCACCTAAACTTATTGTTCATACACACGTTAGACTCATTCTTTGTAAGACATTTGTATCTCATTCTATATTTACATAGTGAATACCACACTAATATGATAGAATTATTCAGCTTGTTTGTTTTCATTTTTCAAAAAACACTTTTCAGAAAATTCTACTTTCTTATCTTTCGTGTTTTTTTGTTTTTACTGAATTTTTTTAATAGTTTAAGCTATTTTTTTTTACTCTTTAGACACACCTAACATAAATATACCTAAAAAGTAAAAAAAAAAAATTGTAAAAAAAATCTTTTAGAAATTCACTAAATACCAAAAACACAAAAAAAAATTCAAGAATTCAGTACATTTTTTATATTTTTATGTATTTATTAATTTTTTAAAATATTTTTTCACAATTTTTTTACTTTTTAGATACATCTAAGTAAGATGCATCTAAAAAGGTAAAAAAAAATGTTTAAAATTTTAAAAATATTCACTAAAAACACAAAGACATGAAAATCAAAAAAACTCAATTTTCAAAAAACTTAATCTAAAAAACTTAAACCAAACACACTGATTAATACCTTCTCTATTAATTTTGTAAATCAAACATGGCTACAAACTCACAAGAGTCATCATAAATTTGTCTAGAATTTTAAATTAGTAATTTATATTTACCTTTATTATTATAAAATTAAACCATTAATAAATCTCAGCCTTTAACTGCAATTTCTGTATAATTTTATGAGTTTTTATTTTTGAGAGCATCTCCAATGCACTAGGCATATAATGCTTGTTAGGTAAAATGCCTAGTATGACTCACTTTTTTCAACTCCAATGCACTAGGCATGTAATTAGGCATTTTAGCTCAACTCAAATTCACTAGCTACATGTAGCTAGCCTTCAAGGCTAGGCAAAATGTATTTAATCATTAGGATTATTTCCCTCCATCTTTGTTGCTGATGTGGCATTTTATAAAATTAATAGTATTTGGATGAATAGTTAAAATAAAGAGCATGGTTGGAGCAGAAATATGAAACAGTTGATAGGCAAAATAAAATGTATACTTTATAGTAATATTTAAATAGGTAAAATGCCTATTACCGTTGGAGATGCTCTAAGGCTCTTTGATTTTGGTTCACAGACTTCGGTGAACCTTCGGCTTACTAAGGCCTAGTTTGGAAAGACTAAATAAGTGTACTTTTTGACTTTTTTGGCTACAAACTCACAAGAGTCATCATAAATTTGTCTAGAATTTTAAATTAGTAATTTTTATTTACCTTTATTATTGTAGGATTAAACCATTAATAAATCTCAGCCTTTAACTGCAATTTCTGTATAATTTTATGAGTTTTTATTTTTGAGTTTGTAAGGCTCTTTGATTTTGGTTCACAGACTTCGGTGAACCTTCGGCTTACTAAAGTATCCAGAAACAGTTAATAATTTGTTTGGCATGAAAGTTTAGGTTGGGTTTGAGCTATTTTAATTAAAAAAGATAAAATATATTTTTTTCGTTTAATAAAATACTGTGTCACATTTAAATTATAATTATTTTATTTTTTTCTCACAAAAATTTAAAGAGTCAAAAAATTATTCCAAATAAAACTTTTTAACTTCAGATTAAAATAATTAAAAAGTCAAAAAATCAACTCTTATCTTAAAGAAAGCTTAGGATTGTTTGGGGTGTCATAAATAAGTGTACTTTTTATCTTTTTGGACTAAAAATTTGAGGAAAAAAAGATGGATGTTTAGGTTAACTTTTTGACTTTTTATAAAAAAAATGTGTATTAAAAAATTATATAAATAAGTGTATAGGAGAAGTGATTGAGTAGCCCGTACATTACCTGGGCAGTGTAGCCAACTGTTAGGAGATGGAAAATGGTTGCCTCATTTTCGAGCTTGAATTGGATGGTGTTGTTCCGCCTGTGTGGGCCCACCACGGATCCCATTTTGCTAATCGGAACCGATCAATATGTAGAACTCGTCGAATACTATATGCTTGTGAAAAATTCACATTGATCAAGTAACGATAGCTATCTGATCATGTTAGTTTTTTGTCAACCGTTACCTATAACACCATCTATTGCTTATACAAAGCTGATTTAATCATGTGGCTATCCATATCCGATTAATGTGATTTTTTACAGACATATAGTACTCAACGAGTTCTATACATTGAACGGTTCGGATTATCAAAACGGGATCTGTGGTGAGCCCCCATCGGCCCAACATTAACCCCCAATTTAATAAAAATATATACCTAGTTTTATTTTATTTTTCCTTTGGCGGCCTTTTCATCATTTCTCAGTACCAGTCATGTCTTTGTATTAAAATATGTAATAATTAATTTTTTTATTTTTAATTTATAAATAATGATAATTTTTTAACTTTTTTAATACATTTCTGATTTTTTAAATTTTTTTTAAATGGTTCCGATTCGTAGCTCGAATTTGGCTCGAATTCGGAGAAGAAGAAGAAGAGAGGAAGAAGAAGAAGAAGAGAAGGAGAAAGAAGAAGGAGAAGAAAAAATGGACAGGAGGGGGCAACAAAATCGGGTGGATGCGGAGGCGGAGGCGGAGGCGGAGGCGGAGGCGGGGCTGTGATGCGATGCGACGATCGGCCGACAAGCGACGAGCTACCCTGCGACACCGACGAGCTGCGACGACGACGACGACGACGACTCTGTTTCTCTCTCGCCTCTGCTCTTCTCCTGTGTTCAACTAAGAAGAAAAAGAAAAGAAAGAAAGAAAGAAAAGGACGAGAAATAAAAGGCAGGAAAAAAAAAATTTGAAACCCAAAACGACGTCGTTATAAGTTTCGAGTCGAATTCAGGCCACTAAATTTGAGTTACGAGTCATTTTCCTTTTGTAAAACCCCGAATTAGGCCTTAGTTTAAAGTATAGCAGTATATATATATACACAGAAACAGTTGTGGAAAACAAAACAACCGCGAAAGGCAAAAGGTCTCGCGAGTGATGGGATGTGTTATTCTTAGAAGCTTGTTGCTCAATGAATAGAATATTGCAAGTTAGAATTTATGAGCAAAACTCCTTTGTACACGCTCCTGGTAAGTGAAAAAATTCAATACAGTAGTAACACTGCAAGTCAATGATTACGTGATATTAATAGCGTTATGTATTTTATTTTGTAATTTTATCAAAGAATTACTTTATATTTATGATAAAAATACATAACATGTATTCAAAATTAGAAAATTTAACCAAAATCACTTTATTGGACTCTTATTTGATGAAAATAACAACTTAATTTATTTTGCTTCATAAACTCCTTAAAAGAGAAGGCACATAATTTAATATGGATAAAGTAAAATATTTTTCTTTTTTTTCTTGGATAATATTGTCAAATTAATATGTTACATTACTGTGAAATAAGGTAACATGTTACTGTTTACATCAATTTTGTCGATAATAATATATTTTTATTTTTGCAAGAATTTCATAGTCAACAGAGATCTTATTTGATAGATCTTGATGAGAGGATTTTAAAAATACTAATTTATTAAAAATCGACATCTAAATCAAAAGTTATATTATTTTTAAGTTTAATATTTTGATAATAGTGGTATATGTTGAATTTTTTAAGGAAAATATTTTGTATTTGTCTCTAATATATTAAAATTTTATTATGAAGAGATTTTGAGCAAATTACCATTAAAAGATATGTAATACTTGGATATGATATGCATTTTTAATGTTGTAAATTAAAGTTAGTGTAATATAAATCCTTTCTATAATGATTGCCATCTATAAATTTATTTTCTAAGTATTTTTTTTTTTTGTATTCGTAATTTTGACTTTATATCGAGAGGATGAGAAACTCTAACCTACGGGTTGTTGGCTGAGAGCCCTTTAAAAAAAAATTAGGTCAAGTTTAATATCATCAAAAAAAATTAAAAAAATTAAAAAGTCAATAAAAAAATAAAAAAATCCATACTATTTACCATTTTTTTTGGAGGGAAATCTATCAATTGGAAAAACAAAAAAAAAAAGTGCAAAACGGCGCTGCACAACGCTGTGCAGCCACACATCCCAATTGGTTTGATGACGTGGCACACTTCTAAGCCACACATGTCATAAAAAAAAAATTTGAAAAGGGACAGCAAGTACATTGCACAGTCCAGCTGCTTGTGTCAGCGAGGATAATATGGTAATTTTATAATTTTATACAATATTTTAATACACATTTTTTTATAAAAAGTCAAAAAATTAACCCAAACATCCATATTTTTTTTCTCAATTTTTTAATCTAAAAACACAAAAAGTATACTTATTTAGGACACCCTAAACAACCCTTTAAAAATACACCTTACATTACTAAGCTAATTTTGTGTGGTGCTGTCCTGTTTATAAAATTTTTTATTACCTAATTGGTTTGAAACACACTTAAATAATATCATATGGTGCTCTAAGTCTAGAACTATTGAATACTTCCCTAGTATACAATAGGAAAAATTTGTGAAAATTTCATTTTCTGGGTGTGTATGGCACTGGGTATAAGATTTTTTTTTCCGTTTTAGTGATAAGGACGTAATTATTGAAATTGTTTGGTGAGAAAAAAAATAATTATTATTTTAAAGAATTTTTGTTTTTATTTTTTAATTTTTATCCATTGCCGGCCGATCGTTAAAAGCCTCTGTTTGGGAAAGTTGAGGTTGGGGCATTTTGTGCTAAAATAGTTACAGAAAAATAAAATAAATCTTTTAATTTAATAAGACAAAATATCACATTTGATCCATAATTATTATATTTTTTCTCTTACAAAAAGTCAAAAAAATTAAAAAACTCTTCTCAAACGAGACTTTTTAGCCCCAGGCTAAAATAATCAAAAAGCCAATCCCACTTTCCAAACGAAACCAAAAAATTATCGACAGTGGAAAAGTCACTGGAGGTGACAAGCAGTGGCTAGCTGTGGTGGTGATATGGATAAATAGGTGGCACATGGACAAATAAAAAAATGACATATGAATAGACAGGTAGACAAATAGATGGCACGAACAGATAAAGAAATCACATGTAAACAAATATATAGATAGATATATGACACATGAACATATAGATAGATAAATAAGAATAATATTGGCTCCGTTTGGTGGAGCTCTCAAACTTTAGTTCTACCCTTTATTTTGAACGTGGTGTTTGTTTACAGCTTTCAAAAATTGATTCTACACTCATTTTTAAAAACTCTATCAAAGGCAGGAAATATTGGGCTAACCGGTCGTTTCCCGGACATCCGGCCGGTCATCTCCCAGGACATCCGGCCGGTTGACGGGAATAGTGCACAGTTTTTTTTTTTTTTTAACAATTGCCACCTTTTATTTTTTATTTTTTAAATAAAAAAATTCAGAATTTTTAAAAAAAAATTATGAGTTTTGAGTAGAATTTTGAGTTGTATATTTAGTTATGAGTTGTAAGTTTTTATATCAAATATTATATATCATAACAAAAATTTCCCACTCAATTCAAAACTCATTTATCAACCAAATTTTCACATTAAAATCATAATTTCAAAACTTACAAACTCAAAATACAATTATACTCTCAAATCATATTTTAAAAAACTCTAAGAAACGCTACCATTGTCTTTCAAATTATCATTCTGCTGAATCCAAAACAAATAGACCCAATAAATTTTGAAATTAGTCTCCTATGTGATAATGTTTTAATAATGCTTTGTGAGTAATGGAACAGAATTTAGGGATGATGGATGGATGGATGGATGGATGGATGGATTGGATTCCAGCATATCAGGGACAAGAATCTGAGAATATCATGTAGAAGGCAAGTAGTCTCAGAATTCTGAGTATAAACACGAATATAGCAGAAGAAGATAACAAAATCAAATCTGCTGTCGGGTAAAGGTGTGGCGTTGAACACAAAAACGAGAATTTGATCTGAGTTCAAATGGTTGTGAGTCAGAGAAGGGAAATTATAAAATATTCTCGAAATATTACGTATTTGTATTTTTAACCAATCATAATTTATTCTCTCTCTTTAAATTCTTCAATCACCTAACACAATATCTCATATTCTCTATTTGTAATGGGAATGTGATTGAGACCCCTCCAATCACCACTCCACCACCCCTAACACACGTGGCGGCGGGTCATGGAAATGTCAACTGTACCTGTACGGGAAAGAAATAAACCTTCTCGTATAATCTTGTTGATCAAGTCTGCGCTCCTCTGTACGTCGTCGCTTTGTACGTCGTCGCTTTATCACCTGAAAATACAAACGTGAGCTAGCCGGCGGGTGTGTGCAGGAAATCTCTCCGATGCCTAAGTCAGCAAGCTTGATAAATAGACAAAAGGTCTGTGTATTCCGAAAGCAAAGTTATGTGTTACCTCTCCAAAGGTGATGTGAGCTTTTATAGGTTCCGTGTGGCACAATCCTAGTAGGACTTTTACTTCTCCATGCAGAGTCCTCTTAGGATTCACACTCCTGAAAGATAATGCTTATCCTTCAACACCCCCTCACTGCTTAAATCAAGTGAGATGGTTTTATCATAGCCGAACTCCAAAATGACCGAAGTAAACATGACTATGCATAGCCGCAGAATAAGCCGAACTAGCTCTTCCTTTTACTGCTCTTACGTCGGTTTCTCATGCACACCACCACCACCACCACCACTACCAC
Source organism: Camellia sinensis (assembly GCF_004153795.1). Taxonomy (NCBI): domain Eukaryota; kingdom Viridiplantae; phylum Streptophyta; class Magnoliopsida; order Ericales; family Theaceae; genus Camellia; species Camellia sinensis. The sequence continues at coordinate 1,720,927 of NW_021024659.1, read as the reverse complement.
CACCATCCACTCGCTACCACCCACCACCCGCCACCGTCACCCGCCACCCACCGTTACCACTTTTTACCACCATTTTCAGCCGCCACTTGGCATTTCTCACTCTTTTTTATATTTTTAAATTTGTTTAAATATTTTGTCAATTACCAAACGCGTTTGTAGTTTATATTTTTCTAAAAATAAACAAAAACCAGTTTATAAAATTTTTGTAAATATAAACTAAAAACGTAAACGTTACCAAACAGACCCTAACCAATCATAATTTATTCTCTCTTTTTAAATTCTTCAATCACCTAACACAATATCTCACATTCTCTATTTATAATGGGAATGTGATTGAGACCTCTCCAATCACCACTCCACCCCCAACACACGTGGCGGGTCATGGAAATGTCAACTGTACCCATGCAGAAGCAGGGCCCCAGGAGTGGAAGAGCTCTTGATTCATCAAGGAATATTAGTGGGAGATTTGGATAAAGTAATATAGTTCTACTTCACATATACCACCAACATTCCCCCATCCATTCCTCCATTTATTCCACAATTTTGAGTTTCTCATCTCCATTTTTCTCACTTTGTTTTTTTTCGCCATTCATATCATTATATATATATATATATTAATGGTGGATGCAAATGCAAGATGTTTGTGATTTTAGAGTTATATCTTTGAATGGTTTAATGATTTATGTATGATGAATTTTTTTTAAAAAAAAATTGAATGGTTTGATGAAACAGATATTAAATATAAAATGCATTATTGAAAAATTAAGAAAACGTGGCAATCTATCTCAACTCAAGTGTAGCCTTTAAAACTATATTTTTTATTTATCTTTTTAAATTTCTATTCAAATTCATAATTTAAACACAATCTATGTCGTCTAAACTTAATTAATATATTCGAGAAACCTTTCTACTCACTGTCAATTTGCATATTAATTTAATAAATGAGAAAGTTCAAATTATGTGATTTAAAACTCATGACATAACATAAGTTTTATTTATTTTTTATTTTTATGATCACGAATCTCTCCAAGATAGGAACAAATTCTTAAAAACTTGTAATCACTAATAAATCACAATCATCAATTTCACTCACTAGTAATGATAGTTGAACCAAAATGTTTGAATTTAAGGTTTGTCGTAGTGTTAGTTCACTTAGCCGCTGGTTTTTGTATAGTCAAAGTGTGCTTCTCGATATGATTAATCTCAAATTTTCATAACTATTTATAAATTATTTAATAAATTTGTAAATTAATTATATGCACTCTTTTGGAGAGAGAGAGAGAGAGAGAGAGAGAGAGGCGTGTTAGCAAAAAGAAATTGGTCTGTGAGGTAGACAGACACACAAAAGGTGCCAAAGAATGAAAAGTTGTGTCAAGAAAAATGAACTTGGACCTTGGCGGAACCATGCATTATTAAAGTGTATTAAATTATTTTTAACAGCCACATGGTTTGGATAAAAGCACATTTTTTTCTAATGATGTAAAGGAAGAACATGAAATATCTAACTTTTTGGTCAGAAAATAAATAAATAAAATAAAATGACCCAGGTTGGACCTTAGCAGCAGTAGCATGTTTGTTGGAGCAGTAATCATATATATAAACAGATTTATCATCTAATTTAATTATTCTGTGGATCCAATTTAGATGTTTGAATTGGATATATTAATAGTTTAGATTTTATCCATTTATTTATGACATGGATAGGCCCATAAGACTTACAGCCCACAGCAAACAACCACAAACCCATCGCTTGGGACCCATAGCATAACCCGGCTGGCAAAGCTCAGGACAGCTAGAGGCCATCTGAGCATGGAGGGCCAATGACATTCGGACACATGGCAGGTGAAACACAAGCCACATCAGCAGACAAAGATTTGCAGAGTTATTGTCACAACACATCACCATTAATGCAACCCATCACAGCATTTATTACGACAACACCTCCCCGTCGGAGCAGAGCCCCCTCACCCTGAACAAGGTAAGCTACGGCACAGGCTTTCGGCGAAGGGGGGCACGTCGCAAGGGACAGTGAAATGATTACCAAAGGATATAAGCAAGAATCGAAGACAAGAGGAAGGTTAAGCTTTTCTATCTCTCTCTCTATATTTCCTTCTTCCTCTACTGATTTGCTCGCCGGAGGGTTCACTGGGGGACTACCCCGTTCCCCTTTGGACTTGCTTGCAGGTCATTTGGTGGAATCATCCGCTTGGATCGGAACTTGAAGAGCTTGGACCAGCCCGACCCATCCACCCAGGACGAACCGCATCATCAGTTGGCGCCGTCTGTGGGAACTTGTGGTTTATTCGTGCGCTAGTTGTGTTCACTATCGCCGGAGCCCCCCCTTTCTCCCCGTTACCTTTTCCTCTCACCCGTCCAGGTGTATGGTCAACTTGCTTGCAGGTCATCTGGTGGAATCATCCGCCTGGATCGGAACTTGAAGAGCTTGGACCAGCCCGACCCATCCACCCAGGACGAACCGCATCATCAGTTGGCGCCATCTGTGGGAACTTGTGGTTTATTCGTGCACTAGTTGTGTTCACTATCGCCGGAGCCCCCCTTTCTCCTCGTTACCTTTTCCTCTCACCCATCCAGGTGTATGGTCACGACTAGATCCATGGCTTCTCACCATAATACCGCCGATCATCAAACAGACCCTCCCCATCCAAACAACCCACCACAGTACATCATCGAACTTACCAACAGCATTAACCACATGGCCGAGCAAAACCAGGCCCTGATCAGTGCTTTACTCCAAAGAAACCTCCCCGCTCCACCTCCAGATATTCCACCCAACCAAGAAAGAACCCCGGTCCACACTGCTCCACAACCCCCTCTGCTCAACCCAGAAGGTTTACAACCTCCTCCTCCTCCACATATGAGCCTACCACCTCCACCCCCACGCCCGTCAGTCGTGGCACTAGCCCCTGAGGGGGAAGCCAGCAGCGTCCAGCCTCCATTAACCGACAATGGCGACAACATTCCCCTCTGGGACGCTGAACTCCGAGCTATGAAGCTCCAACTACAAGGGGTCATGCAAAACATTCAGTACAAGCCCTCAGTCACCGTCAACTCGCCTTTTGTTGCCTTCATCCGGGACAAACCATTGCCCGCCAAGTTCAAAATGCCCACCATTGACTCTTTCGATGGCACGACGGACCCAGTCGACCATCTGGAAACCTACCGTACCCTCATAATCCTCCATGCTTTCCCTGACGAGATCATGTGCCGAGCTTTCCCCGTGACACTAAAGGGATCAGCTCGGTTGTGGTTTAGCCAGTTACCGGCAGACTCCGTCTCCACCTTTCAACACCTCAGTGACTCTTTCCTGAGCCATTTTTATCGGAGCCCAGCGTTAGAGACGCCCAGCCACCCAACTCCTTAACATTCGTCAGACCGAGGGGGAGTCGCTCCGCAGCTTCATCACCCGCTTCAACACCGAAGCCCTTCAAGTAACGGAGAACGACGACAAGGTCATCCTTACGGCTTTCATGGCCGGCCTACGGTCGTCCGATTTTCTTTTCTCCCTCTCCAAAAACCCTCCAACCACCATGGCAGCCCGACTATCCAAAGCCCAGAAGTACATGAATGCTGAAGATTCTCTGGCCGCTCGACAGGAGCCAATCACTAAAAATTCGACCCCCAGAGACAAGAGGAAAGACTCGGAACCCAGGACTGCCCAGTATAATAGCCAAACACCCCACTATAATGACCGACCCCACCGAGCCGACCGGTCGGCTCCGACCCGACCGCCCAGTTGGTTCAAGCGGTACACACCACTCAACTCTCCCATGGAACACGTCCTCAATCAGATCTAGCGGGACTACCCCCTCAAGTGGCCCCTGCCCTCACGAAACCCTTCCAATCGGAAAGATCAGTCCAAATACTGTCGTTTCCACTAAGACCATGGCCATACCACCGACGAGTGTATTAACCTCAAAGATCAAATCGAGACCTTCATACGTCAGGGCTGCTTCAGCCGATTCACAGACACCCGCCCTCAACAGAGGTAAAGAACCGACCTTTCCAGGAACAATCACCGGCATACACCACCCCGGAACCAAGCCCCACCTAACCAAGGCCATGATCGCCCACCGCCACAGCCTCGACCTCCAGGCAATCCCCCTCCACCAGTCGGAGAAATCAGAGTCATTTCAGGTGGCCTTGCTTGCGGGGGACCATCCCGCTCGGCTCAGAAGGCAGAGCTCAGAAAAATAAGGCAAGGCTCAGACAAAGCAGTGGCGACGGTGGACCGACCTTCCAAACAGTCAAAACAGTGGATCGAACCCATCACCTTCACGGACACCGACTGTGCAGGAGTCCGTTACCCACATGATGACCCCCTTGTCATTTCCGCCATTATCTCCAACTACAAGGTCAGACGAGTTCTCATAGACAACGGCAGCTCTTCAGACATCATCTTCCTCAATTGCTTCCGCCAGCTCAAGATTGGGGAAGAAAGCTTGTCTCCTCTCCAAACCCCTCTGGTTGGTTTCACCAGCGACCGTGTGACCTCCATCAGCTCCATCGATCTACCTATAACCATTGGCGAACACCCGAGGCAGACCACTAAGTTGCTCACCTTTCTTGTGGTCGACTGCCCCTCTGCTTACAACATCATCCTTGGCCGCACAGTCCTAAACGCCTTCCAAGCCATCACATCCACCTATCACCTTGCCATCAAGTTTCCTACCGATCTCGGCGTCAGAATTGTCAAAGGAGAACAGACCGTGGCCAAGGAGTGTTATGTCGCCTCACTCAAAGAAGTCAAGCTGAAAGAGGCCATGATCATCGAAGGGCTTGACGTCCGAGACGAGGATGAGCTGGTCAGAGGGGAACCTGTGAAGGAACTTGTTGAAGTTAGCATTGATCCCACCAACCCAATAAAACTGCCAAAATCGACAGCCAACTACCTTCACAAGCCAAGGACGACCTTACCGCTCTCCTGACTGAGCATAGAGATGTATTCGTCTGGACCCATTCAGACATGCCAGGCGTTGACCCCTCCTTCATAACCCATCGCCTCAGCATCGAACCCCACTTTCGACCCCACCGCCAGAAACAACGCATTTTCCATCCGGAGCGCAACACTCTTATAGCCGCAGAAGTTGACAAGCTCCTCGAGGCCCAATTCATCAAAAATGTGGACTACCCTAGATGGTTGTCCAACGTGGTCATCGTCCGCAAACACAATGGCAAATGGCGACTCTGTGTCGATTACTCTGACCTGAACCGAGCTTGCCCCAAAGACAGCTACCCACTTCCCCATATAGATCTGTTGGTCGACGCCACGGCCGGTCATCAAATGCTCAGCTTCATGGATGCCTTCTCTGGTTACAACCAAATCCTAATGCACACATCTGATCGGGAACACACATCATTCATTACCGACCGAGGTACCTACCACTATTGTGTAATGCCGTTCGGGTTGAAGAATGCTAGGGCCACCTATCAACGGCTGGTTAATACCGTTTTCCATCACCAAATAGGCCGGAATATGGAAGTCTATGTCGACGACATACTAGTCAAAAGCAAACATTCCTCCGATCACCTCACTGACTTACGACAGACCTTCGCCACCTTGCGCAAGTACCAGATGAAGCTCAACCCAGAGAAGTACGCCTTCGGCGTAGGATCTGGAAAGTTTTTGGGTTTTATGGTCAGTCAACGCGGCATTGAAGCTAACCTTGAGAAGATCAAGGCCTTGGTTGAGATGTAGTCACTTAGGACGGTCAAAGAAGTTCAAAGACTCACCGGCCGAGTGGCGGCCCTCAACCGCTTCATTTCCCGTGCAACAGATAAGTGCCTACCATTCTTCAAAGTTCTTCAGCAGACTTTTGAATGGACAGCTGAATCCGAAGAGGCCTTCCAACAGTTAAAGCAATGCATGGCCAATCCTCTCCTTTTTTCACAGGCAATCACGGGCGAGCCCATCTTCCTCTACTTAGCAGTGTCAAGCACCGCAGTCAGTGCAGCACTCCTCAGAGAAGATGGCTCAATCCAACGGCCGGTCTATTACATCAGTTGGGCTCTCAGGGGAGTAGAGCAGAACTACCCCTTATTAGAAAAACTGTCCCTGGCCTTGGTCATTGCCTCCAGACGACTCCGCCCATACTTCCAAGCCCACTCCATAGTGGTCCTCACCGACCAGCCCCTGAAAAAGGTCATGCAGCAACCAGAACTCTCAAGCAAACTAATGCAGTGGTCAGTAGAACTCAGCCAGTTCGACATCTCCTACCACCCTCGGACAGCAATCAAGGGGCAAGCTGTAGCTGACTCCATTCTGGAGTTCACCAATCCGGCCCCGACCACTACCCCTCTACTCCCACCAACTCCAACAGCGCCAAAAGATCCTCATTCTTAGATTCTCAATGTCGATGGTTCGTCTCGCAGAGAAGGAAGTGGGGTCGGCCTCATCCTCACCTCCCCTGAGGGCGGCTATTTCAAATGTGTCCTCCGTTTCTTGTTTGAAGAAAGCAACAATGAGGCCGAGTATGAGGCATTGATAGCAGGACTCCGCCTTGCCAAGGACATTGGTGTCAGTCACCTCCGAGTATTCAGCGACTCCCAGCTCGTCGTCGGTCAGATGACGAGGGACTTCGACGCCAAGGAAGACACAATGCGAGCTTACAGGGATATGACACTCCCCCTTGTTCGCCTCTTCAATTCCTTCCACATCAGGCACATACCTCGGGCGGAAAACTCCAAAGCAGATGAGATGGCTCAGCTGGCCTCTGCTGACCATCCTAATCTCAGCCATGATGTCCGTCTCGAATATCTACACCACCCGGCCATTTCACCCGACCTGCAAGCTGTACAGTTCATCCAAAACGAACCCATCCCTTGGGTATCCGACATTCTCCTATTCTTGACCACAGGGGCACTCCCAGATGACCAACAGCAGGCAGCCAAAGTCCGATCCCGAGCATCCAATTACATTATTGTCGATGGTATATTGTACAAGTGCGGTTTTTCCCGGCCATATCTACAGTGCCTCAATCCAGCTCAAGCAACTTATGTAATGCAAGAGATCCATGAGGGAATTTGTGGTAATCATTCAGGCGGCAGGTCCCTTGCCCACAAGATACTCCGTACTGGGTATTTTTGGCCAACTCTTAATCAGGATACGACCGATTTCGTGCTCAAATGCGATAAATGTCAACGTTTCGCCAACATCCCCCATGCTCCTCCTACAGAGTTAATCACACTCTGCAGCCCTTATCTGTTTGCTAAATGGGAGATCGACTTGGTTGGTCCACTTCCCACCGGTCGAGGCTAGACCAAGTTCGTAATTGTTGCCATTGATTACTTCACCAAGTGGGTCGAGGCCGAACCCCTTGCCACAATCACCGAGCGAAACACCACCAGGTTTATCTGGCAATCGATCGTTTGCCGATTTGGCATTCCTCAAGCCATCATCTCTGACAACAGCAAACAATTCGATAACGCGAAGTACAGAAAATTTTGTGCAGATCTCCAGATTCAACCATGCTTCTCTTCCCCCGATCATCCCCAAGCAAATGGCCAAGTTGAGGTCACCAACCGTTCCCTTCTGAAAATCATCAAAACTAAGCTCGAAGCTGCTAAAGGCCTTTGGGCTGAGGAACTACCAAATGTACTCTGGGCTTACCGAACCACTGCTCGCACTCCCACTGGGGAAACCTCTTTTCGCTTAACATATAGCGCTGAGGCGGTTATTCCGGTAGAAGTCGGTCTACCCACCCCCAGGGTTTTACATCCGGATCTCGCCTCAACCGAAGAGCTCCATCGACCAGACCTGGACCTCATCGAAAAGCTCAGAGAGACTGCTGCTGTCAGATTGGCTTCGTACCAGCAGAAAATGAGAACACACTACAACCGCAGAGTTCGACCACGAGAGTTCTCTGTAGGGGACCTTGTCTTGAGAGAAGCGACTCTTGCCACAAAGAATCCAACCGAGGGCAAACTGGCAGCCAAATGGGAGGGACCCTACGTTGTGAAAGCCCGACCACGACCAGGCACTTACCGACTTCAAGACATGGAAGGCCGAGACCTCTCCTATCCCTGGAATGCGGAACATTTGAAGCGTTACTATCAATGAGTTCATACTTTTGTATTGTCAACATTGTTGTATTTTCCTCTTTAATACATAATGCAAATTCCGACCGAAGTTCTTAGCTTTTATAATTCAACTGTCTGTATGTCGCTCCCATGACACTTTCACTTGCAGCACTCAAAGCCTCGTCCAGACTGAGCACTTCAAAGCCTCAGCCAGACTGAGCACTCAAAGTCTCGGCCAGACCGAGCACTTCAAAGCCTCGGCCAAACCGAGCACTCAAAGCCTCGGCCAGATCGAGCACTCAAAGCCTCGGCCAGACCGAGCACTCAAAGCCTCAGCCCGACTGAGCACTCAAAGCCTCGGCCGGACTGAGCACTCAAAGCCTCGGCCGGACCGAGCACTCAAAGCCTCGGCCGGACCGAGCACTCAAAGCCTCAGCCAGACCGAGCACTCAAAGCCTTAGCCAGACCGAGCACTCAAAGCCTCGGCCAGACCGAGAACTCAAAGCCTCGGCCAGACCGAGCACTCAAAGCCTCGGCCAGACTGAGCACTCAAGGCCTCGGCCAGACCGAGCACTCAAAGCCTCGGCCAAACTGAGCACTCAAGGCCTCGGCCAGACCAAGCACTCAAAGCCTCAGCCAGACTGAGCACCCAAAGACTCAGCCAGACTGAGCACTCAAGGCCTCGGCCAGACCGAGCACTCAAGGCCTCGGCCAGACCGAGCACTCAAAGTCTCAACCAGATTGAGCACTCAAAACCTCGGCCAGACCGAGCACTCAAAGCCTCAGCCAGACTAAGAGCACTTCAAAGTCTCAGCCAGACTGAGCACTTCAGAAGCCTCAACCAGACTGAGCATTCAAAGCCTCAGCCAGACTGAGCACTCAAGGCCTCGGCCAGACTGAGCACTTCAAAGCCTCAGCCAGACTGAGCACTTCAGAAACCTCAGCCGAACTGAGCACTTTAGAAGCCTCAGCCAGATTGAGCACTTCAAAGCCTCAGCCAAACTGAGCACTTCAAAGCCTCATCCAGAACTGAGCACTCCATGCTGAGATCATCCTATCCACGAAATTTCGTAAAGCAGGACCACGTTTTTAACACTCAGTCACATTTTGAGACTTATTCACAATTCCAGGACCACGTTTTTACTTAATTAGATTCCAAAGGTGTTCTCACGTATTTCATTTACTAATCAGATTATCTCTCACCCCACCCAGCTTATTTCTCCAATCTCTTCTCTACAAGTTTATAATTAACCGTTTAGTTACGATTTGTAACCTACTTTTCTGTCATCATCCATGGATTCTTCATCCGTACTTATTGAACTGGAAGTACTAACCCAATTCGAATATTATGTTCTACAATTTCATAATCCAATTTTTCAATAAACCACTATCATCCTTTCAATTTTCATACAAATCCAATCTCACTCTGCAGGGAGGAACTTTTAACTTAACTTTGCACGAAATTTTTATTGCACAATTTTTATGACCAGTTTTTATGACAAGACTTCATTCATTTTAGACAACCCAAGACAACACAGTTAACTGACAACATAAACGAATTTTTATTCATTTACAATGTGTACACAAGTTCATTAAAAAAAAAAAAAAAAAAAAAAAACAAACACAGAGAGGGGGCTCTTCATCTCCCTTAGCTATTCCTCCTTGCTGGATACAAGTTCTTCTTCTTCAATGCCCTCGTCCAGGGGGGTCTGGGCCACATCATCTTTACCAATCGTTACACTTCTCAGGTCCAAGTCTGGGAACAGCTCTTCAGCTCTGCGTTTGAACATCTTCCAACCGCTGTCCCAGAACTCAGCCATTTCGTGCTTGTAGAAGTCTAACTGCTGGAAGCTCTCAATAACTTCTGCCTCCGTCCTACCTCTAGCAGTCGTCCTTGATGGGCCCACCCCCCCAGATTCTTGCCCAGCCAGATTCCTGGCGACTGCGGTATCTACTGCCATCTGAAATTCGGGAGACCCTTTGTATTGCTCCACTGCTGCGACGCACAGATCGGGGTTGGCTGCCCTCCCAGAAGCCGCCTTCGCCCTTTCTTCGTCCAACTCTCTCTGCAGGGCCCCCCTTTCAGCAGCCGCCGTTGCCCTTTCCTTTTCCATTCCCTTCCTCAGACTCTTTATCTCCGCTATCGCCTTCGCCTTCTCTGCTTCCAACTCCCTCACGAGCCTCCCCTTCTCCTCATCTGCTTTAGCGCGCTCATCCTCCAACTCCTTCAACAGATCTCCAATTCTGGCATCTGCCTCATCTTTTTGCCTGACCAGCTCTTCATTGCTGCTCATGGCCTCTTCATGCCGCTCGACCGCAACGGCGCAGGCTCTTTCAGACCCCTCCAACTTTTTCTGTTCGCCAGCCAGTTGGAACTCGAGCGACATGACCTTACGGCGTGTGTCCTCTAGCTCCAACTTGACTGCTTGCAGCTCAGCATGGGCAGTCTTCCAGTCGGCACTCTCTTTCTTCAACTTGGCCAACTGGGCCTTGGCCTCTTCAGCTTTTAGCTTGGCAGCCCCTGCTTTCCTTAGAAGGGCCCCTGCCAAGGTGGTTACCTCCATTTGGGCGGAGCATAACCCCCTCAGCAGGTCAGCCTCATTGAATCCGGATGTCGAGCGCAGGGCTGTCTCCTCTACAATCTTCACCAAGCGGTCTGCCCCCGCCCTGGCTGGGCCTTCTTCTCCCTCCAACCTTCCAGCTACCGCGCTAGCGTGATAGATTGTCGTGGCCAGACGGACCCCTCCTTCCTGGGATGCAGGGCCCCTTTGGGTCTGCTCCCTCTCGCTCGGCTTAGCCTCAGTCAACCCAACTCCTACTTGTATTGTTGGGGCAGTCTCCACAACTTCCAATGTTGGGGTGACCCCCACCACCTCTGGGGTATCCTTGGCCACAGGGGCCTCCACCTCAGCTGGGGCCACCTTAGCCCTCTTGGCCCCAGACTCATCTGCAGCTCCCTCTGGGGCACTCCTCTTCTTTTTCTTCTTCTTCTTCAGAGCCTCTCGCTCCTTTCTGGCCTGTTCTTTTACAGGATCTACTGGGGGCGGTCGTGGCTCAAAACTGCTTAAGTCCTTCCCCCCTAGCGGACTTGGGCGCGGTCGGATCCTCTCCCGCGCGATCGGTTGAGGCGGTCGGTCTCCTCGCGCTTCCTTCAACTTCGTGGCTTTGGCAAGTATGGCCTGATCCTCTACTTCCTGAACTTCTCTTCTCACCTCCAATTCTGCTCGGTCGAGGTCCCCACCCCTCGGCTGCGGTCCCAACCCTGCCTCAAACAATGCGGACGGCTGAACAAGCTCATCCCATTTGGCCTTTTCTCTCTCCCTCTACTCCTTCACCCTCTTCACCCTCTCTTCCGCCGCTGCCCCCAGTCTTGGCTCCATCGACCTAATGGGCACCTTCTAGATGGTGCGCACTCCCAATCCCCCATTGGCAGACACGTAGAACCACCGTGGCCACCACCCCTTGATCGATGTCGGCAGCCCCGCCACCAATCCCCTCCCCATCACTGCCTGTAGGGTGACCCACGTCTCTTGCTGCCCCGAAGCCTTATAACAAGAAAAGAACTCGTCTACCGCCATGGTTTCCCCTCCATTCGCCTTGGGCCACGCGCTAGCACAGGCCAGCAGAATCTTCCATGCATTGGGCATCAATTGCCCCGGTGCTACCTCCAGACGCTTCAGTACGTCAACCACCACTTGGGGCAGTGGCAACCTCAGCCCACCTTTTAGCGCCTCCTCGTAAAGGGAAAACTTCCCTGACCTGGCATCAGACGGCCTCTCCCTTGATGTTGGCAGCAATAACTCCACCTAAGCCAGAATCTGGTATTTTTCCCTGATAGCCTCCAAATCCGCCGCAGTAATTATGGATTTGTCAGCCTTAGTGTGCCACTGATCCGGCTCTACCTGGCTTATTGGCCTTGGAGCCACTATCAGGGCCGACGCCTGCGATTGTCCCACCGGTTCCCCCACCCGAACCATTCGTGTCTCCGTCCTATATCGCGATGCTAGCTCCTCTGCATCATCGTCTCCCAGGAGGTCCACACTCACATTCACCACTTCTTCTTGTGCCATTTCTAGGGTTTGCTTACGAATCACTTCTGACGTAGGAGCAAGGAAGTTGAGAAAATGTTGCACAGGTGTGTCGTGCGCAATGAAGGAATTAACACTTGGGTATTTTGAGTTTTTGTAAAAAGGTAGGTGAAACGAATTATACCAAAAACCCACAGTTTACCCGTATTCCTTGGATCCAAATTAATTTTCGCCCGTTTAAAAACCTTTCAAATCAACCGCCAAAACCGCCTTTTCAAAACCCCCCCTCGTGACCTATCATTTCATTTCTGCTCCAACACTTCACTTCCCCCACGATATTGCCACGTGTATGGCGGCGATGCACTATCCCATCCCCTTACCCTATCCTTTCCATTCGTGTCTCCATCCTATATCGCGCCGCTAACTCCTCTGCATCATCGTCTCCCAGGAGGTCCACACTCACATTCACCACTTTTTCTTGTGCCATTTCTAGGGTTTGCTTACGAATCACTTCTGACGCAGGAGCAAGGAAGTTGAGAAAATGTTGCACAGGTGTGTCGGGCGCAATGAAGGAATTAACACTTGGGTATTTTGAGTTTTTGTAAAAAGGTAGGTGAAACGAATTATACCAAAAACCCACGGTTTACCCGTATTCCGTGGATCCAAATTAATTTTTGCCCTTTTAAAAACCTTTCAAATCAACCGCCAAAATCGCCTTTTCAAAACCCCCCCTCGTGACCTATTGTTTCATTTCTGCTCCAACACTTCACTTCCCCCACGATATTGCCATGTGTATGGCGGCGATGCACTGTCCCCTCCCCTTACCCTATCCTTTCCATTTCACATCATCACATGGCCCACCCTCCCTTTTTTTTGAGCCCCGTGCCGTCCTGGTCGGCAAGCCTCACGGTCGAACCCTCCCGCTCGGCCACCCTCACGGTCATCTCCCCCCGCTCGGCCATCCTTGCGGTCGGCACGCCTCACGATCGACCCCTCCCGCTCGGCCACCCTTGCGGTCAGTACGCCTCGCGGTCGGCACGCCTAACAGTCGGCCTCTCCGCTCGATTCGCACTTCTCTTCCTTATTACTATTCCCTTCGTTGGACTAAAGCTGCACTCGAAAATGGGGGACTACTGACATGGATAGGCCCATAAGGCTTACAGCCCACAGCAAACAACCCCAAACCCATCGCTTGGGACCCATAGCATAACCCCGCTAGCAAAGCCCAAGACAGCTAGAGGCCATCTGGGCATGGAGGGCCAATGACATTTGGGCACATGGCAGGTGAAACACAGGCCACATCAGCAGACAAAGATCTGCAGAGTTATTGCCACAACACATCACCATTAATGCAGCCCATCACAGCATTTATTACGACAACACCTCCCCGTCGGAACAGAGCCCCCTCACCCTGAACAAGGTAAGCTACGGCACAGGCTTTCGGCGGAGGGGGGCACGTCGCAAGGGACAGTGAAATGATTACCAAAGGATATAAGCAAGAATCGAAGACAAAAGGAAGGTTAAGCTTTTCTATCTCTCTCTCTATATTTCCTTCTTCCTCTACTGATTTGCTCGCCGGAGGGTTCACTAGGGACTACCCCGTTCCCTTTGGACTTGCTTGTAGGTCATCTGGTGGAATCATCCGCCTGGATCGGAACTTGAAGAGTTTGGACCAGCCCGACCCATCCACCCAGGACGAACCGCATCATCAATTTATAAATTCAATTTTAATTTAAACAAATATTTCAAACCAATTGATTAATGGGTTAAGAAAAATATCGGCTGTTGATATGTTGAGAGAAGTCTTTCCTCTTCTTATTATTTTTTTATTTTTTATTTTTTTTATAACTGGATAGAAGGACAAAACTCATAAGGACAATTACTAAAAGATCATCATAAAAAAAAATGAGTTTATAAGGATAAAATTTTAAAAATATCGTTAATAAATACACTTTTAGAAACAAAATAAATTAGTTCAAAAATATTTATTTTTTTAGACAACTTTTGATCTCAAGAAATTAGTAAATTATCACTAAATATCTAATTTTGTTATTAAAAATAAGATAATAATACTTTTAACAATAAAAAAAATATTCACCTTGCTTGTTTCCACTTTTCAAAAAACACTTTTCAAAAAATTCTACTTTCTTATTTTTCGTATTTTTTTATTTTTACTGAATTTTTTTAATATTTTAAGTAATTTTTTTTACTTTTTAGACACACCTGACATAAATACACTTAAAAAGTAAAAAAATTATAAAAAAATCTTTTAAAAATTCACTAAATACCAAAAATACAAAAAAAATACAAGAATTCAGTTCATTTTTTGTATTTTATGTATTTATTAATTTTTTAAAATATTTTTTTACAAATTTTTTACTTTTTAGATAAATCTAAATAAGATGCATCTAAAAAAATATAAAAAAAAATATTTAAAATTTAAAAAATATTCACTAAAAATAAAAAAATACGAAAATCAAAAAAAAATTTTTAAAAAACTTAATTCAGAAAACTCAAACAAACACACAGATTTTAATCCTATATTTTTACCTCTAAAACCTTGTACTGTATAGGTTCTTTTTGGAGTGGTCTGTTAAACTGTTCAAATCATCATGGTCATGTGCTCTTCTGATAACATCTCACATGCTAAAAAGCATTCATGCTATGCTATCTTCAATGAATGAGCCTTTCTCCGCTTTAATGAAGGACAAAACAATATAATATTTGAACCAATGAATTTGAGCCACCTTCCACACTTCCTCCTGGATGAGAACTCGAAAACGCAATCTTCGAGGAATGAAAAAAGCCGTTCAATCTGTTGTGAGCATTCCAATAATGGTTGTCTTTGAAAAAATAAAAAATGAGAAATTTAAAAACAATGTTTGAAAACCACCCTTGGCTTTTATTTTCTCGTTTACCAATCGAATTTTTTAGTCAAAAAGTCAAAAAATTATTAAATTAGTCAAAAAAATTAATAATTTATACCAAAAAATCAAAGATTCTTTTTTCTCTCTACTTTTTACACATCTTTTCGTAAAAAGTTAAAAAGTCATCTCAAACATACTAGTTTTTTTTAACTCATATTTTAGTCAAATAGCTAAAAAATTACTAAATTAACCTGTTCCTAAACGAAACCTTAGTTTTAAAACAATTTTTGAATTTCTTTTAACAAATTTCAGCATGTTGGTTGTCTTTCAAAAAATTTCTCTTTAACGAATGTAAATTTTTTCTTAAAATAAAAATGAATTTTTTTGAAATAGATGTCAACCCACCATTTCCAATTGACGCTAGAAGTATAAAGATGAGGATTTAGGTTAAGTTTGACATTTACTAAATAATATAAAAAGTTAAAAAATTATTATTTTATTTATGT
This sequence comes from Camellia sinensis, assembly GCF_004153795.1. Lineage (NCBI taxonomy): Eukaryota > Viridiplantae > Streptophyta > Magnoliopsida > Ericales > Theaceae > Camellia > Camellia sinensis. The sequence continues at coordinate 1,705,489 of NW_021024659.1, read as the reverse complement.
CATATCATCTTATTTAAATCATATTACCTCTCTGACACATCACATCAAACTCAACCCAAAACCAACCCATATAAGTCAATAAGTCAAAAAATATATTTTTTTAGAACACTCCAAACCAACATTTAGGGCTCTTTTGGGAACAATGGTTAAAAGCCAAAAAGTTGGCTTTTTGGCTTTTTTAGCAAAAAAGCCAACTTTTTTACCCAAAACAACCCAATTTTTTGCCAAAAAAGTCACTAAAAAAGTCAAAAAGCTAAAAAGTCAGCTTTTTACCAACTTCCCAAAACAACCCTTAATATGAGCAACCCGTGTTTAGTCCGTTTGACAAGAAAAAGCCCAGGCTTTTTTGGCTAAAATAGCCACAAAAAACAAAATAGGCTATTTTAGCCACAAAAAACAAAACATCAAATCCAACCCATAATCATTACAATCCTCTCTCACAAAAAAAGCCAAAAAGCCAAAAAGCCCTTCCCAAACTAGGCTAAAATAGCCCAGGCTAAAATAGCCAAAAAGTTAAAAAGCCAAAAAGCCAACCCACTTCCCAAACGGAGGCTTAAACATTGTAATTTCAAAAGTAGTTTGGCCTAAAATTTATCATTTCAAATTAAATTTGAACAGGGTTTAGGTAGAAATTGTCACAACGTTTTCTAATCATTTAAATTAAATTATATTAGTGGTAATCTGTACTATACACGCCATGTAAAAACATTAATAATATATTTTTATACAAAATAATATAAATAGTAAAATTCTTATATACAAATTTTGAAAACAAAGAAGATTGAAATTTACAATTTAAGTCTTACAATTTTATCACGATTTATTTATTATTTTTTAATTTATCACAAATTTAATCATGTAACTTTCAATAGTTTGGCCTAAAATTTATCATTTCAAATTAAATTTGAACAGGGTTTAGGTAGAAATTGTCACAACGTTTTCTAATCATTTAAATTAAATTATATTAGTGGTAATCCGTACTATACACGCCATGTAAAAACATTAATAATATATTTTTATACAAAATAATATAAATAGTAAAATTCTTATATACAAATTTTAAAAACAAAGAAGATTGAAATTTACAATTTAAGTCTTACAATTTTACCACGATTTATTTATTATTTTTTAATTTATCACAAATTTAATCAGGTAACTTACAACTCCCTTTGCTAAAATTGAAAACTTGAGTGAATTCAACCCAAACAACTTGAGTTGAGCTTAAAAATTTATAAAGATTGAACAACATAATTTTTAATTAAGTGAGGACCTATGCAAAAATTCAAAAACTTAAATTAAATTTAAGTGGAATAGGACAAAAATACCAAATAACCTGAGAAACCAAAACAAAATTATATGTATAAATAAATTATTTGCCAATTTTTTTAAAATAATAAATAAAATTAATTAAAAAATTTAATATTAATGAACAAAAGAAAAAGCAATATACTGGCATAGTTTGGGAAGTTGGTTTTGGTGGGTTAGGAGCTAAAATAGCCCACAAAAAACAAAATATGCTATTTTAGCCACAAAAAACAAACCATCAAATCCAACCCATAATCATTACACTCCCCTCTCACAAAAAAGTCAAAAAGTCCTTCCCAAACCAGACATTTTATCCCCAGGCTAAAATAGCCAAAAAGTTAAAAAGCCAACCCACTTCCCAAACGAGGGCTTAAGATTTCCAATAGAATTTTTCTTGAAAATATTTAAACAATACACATTTTAAAAAGGGATCATCGAATAAAAGGTTGTTTGGAAAGTGCCATATTAGCTCACTTTTTATCTTTTTATTTTTTTTGGTCACATCACATCTTTACTTTTCTGTACATATTTTCGTAAAAAATAAAAAAGTATACTTATTTAGCACTTCCCAAACAATCACAAAGTTAATATTATTTTTTATAATGGCATAAATAATTTAAATGTGATTTTTTAGAAATTCTTTTTAATTTAAAAATTACAATAAAATATCCAATAGAATAAAAACAAATTTCTTACAAAATAAAAATATTTGAATAAAAAAAAGTAAGAAGAAAATTTAATATGGTATTTTCATTTAATCTTAAAATAATTTTAGATGAATAACAAATTATCACCTATAATCCTCTCTTTTTTTTAAATAAAAAAAGTTTTAACGAACTATCACTTTTAATAAAATAAAAAAAAATTAATGTTTCTTTCTAATTTATTTTAGGAAAAGTAACTTTTTAACAATTTGAGCCAAAGATATCTTTAATCTTTATTTAATTTCTTTAATTGACAGTTGAGATATTAAAAAAATAAAAATAAAATAAAAAGCTAACAAAATCCACCATGTTAAAAAAGTTATGTTTTATTCTTTTGTCAAAAAAAAATTTTTTTATAAAAAAATTTAATAACCTCATCACTAACTATAATGTATGGGAGAAGTGGAAAAGGGTGTAGCAGTAGGTATGGGAGAAGTCAAAAAAGCTTGTGTGTTGGGCGAAGTCAATAAATGCTGAGGTTTTTTTTTTGTAAGTCAAAAAATTATAAAATTAAGATTGAAATATTGGAGCTCGCACAAGACTTGTGGGTTAGAAACTCCATTTTTCACGTATAATATATAGATAGATTGCAATGTAATACATTATATTATTTGGTACACATAACTTTTGAGTTATTTTTTCTTTTTTATTTCTAAAAAATGAAACATGTTAGGGCAATTATTCACTCTGTTTAGTTTCAATTTACAGAATTCACTTTTTAGAAAATTCTATTTTTTTATATTTTTTATCTTCACTGAATTTTTTAATATTTTAAGAAATTTTTTTAATTTTCAAGCACACCTGACATAAATAAAACTAAAAAGTATAATATTTGTAAAAAAAATCTTTATAGAACTCACTAAAAACAAAAGATACAAAAGAAAAAAAAAATTCAATACATTTTTCGTATTTTTGTATATTTATTATTTTTTAAAATATTTTTCACAAATATTTTACTCTTTAGATACATTTAAGGAAGGTGCATTTAAAAAAGTAAAAAAAAAATTGCTTAAAATTTTAAAAACGTTCACTAAAAATAAAAAAAATACAAAAAATAAAAAACTCAGTTTTCATAAAACTAAATTCAGAAAATAAAACCAAACACACTTTTTAAAATTTGAATTTGGACAATCTGAGTTTAGTCTGAATTTTTTTAATTAAACTCGAACTTGGGCCTCGTTTGTGATACACATGTTTTAGCTTAAAAGTCAAAAAATTACTAAAAAAATTAAAAAACATATAACCTATACCAAAAAATCAAAGATTTCCTTTTCTCTCTACTTTTTGTAAAAATTAAAAAGTCATTCCAAACATACTAATTTTTTTTACCTTATATTTTAGCAAAAAAATCAAAAAATTACCAAAATTGTATGTTCCCAAACGAGGCATTAGAGTAAAATAAAATAAAAAATAACAAAAGTCGGACAAAACCTCAAACAAATCTCTTTATACTTGGAGCTAACATTGAAAATTTCTAATCATATTGTGTGATTGGTTTAATGGGTGATCTTTATACTTGGAAGTTGGAGCTAACATTGAAAATTTCTAATCATATTGTGATTGGTTTAATGGGTGACAACTAGGGCTTAGAGATTTGTTTCCTTTCTAGTCTTAGGCTCGAATCACCTAGTCGGTAAATGCATATCTTGGGGTCATGGACCGCGAGTCATAAGCACTGTTTCAGAAGGCTTGTTCGGATTATAAAGACTTAATTTAGTACGCGGAAGTTAGCTCAAGATATCTTTAAAACAAATAAAATAAAATAAAATTTTGAAAAATTATAAAATCCCCGCCCAAGCATACCCACCTGAAGGGGCAATCGTAACATGCCGAAGATACCCTACAACAGAAGAAAGGAAAAAAAATAAAAATAAAATAAAACTAACCCGCCTGAAGGGGTAATCGTAAAGTTTGGGCCGGACTTGGGCAACAATGTTCGGGTTCATGGTCGGGCTTGGACAGTGCCAAATACAATTCGAGTCGGGCTTGGTCAGACCCCCAACCCGACCAAACCTGCCCGAGTTACACCCCTACAAAAAACATTGAATACTCCTCGCCCAACTAAACCCGCCTGAAGGGGCAATCGTTACATGCCGTGATCTCCGGTACATGCCGTGATCATCATTATTACATGTAGAATTTATTTCTTTCCATGTGTATATATATATAGACTCCTTTTTGAGAGGTAAGGAATTGAGATGTCATGCTCTCAGTAATCAATGCTCGATGCCCTCGTGCATCTGGTGGTAGTCAGCATTCCTGTGATAGTCTCTGTGCGATTGAAAACACTCTATACTCTCGTAGCAATCTTTTATTTATCTATGGAGTAATTATTTAATAATTTTATAGTATAGATATGTGATATTTTATAACATTGTAATTGGTAGTGAAGGTGAATAGAGTATTGTATTGGATGATTGAAGAATATAAGGTAGCATATAAGGTAGCATATTAAATAATGATTGGTTAAGAAATACGGATACGTGATACTCCAGAAACATATATATGTCAGCCTAGATTTGTGTTCAAGTATTTGTGACTTCTCTTACTATCACGTGACACGTTTTTATATTATTATTTATGTTTGTACTGCACTTATTTAAGTATTTGGTGATTTCTCCTACTCTTACGTGACGAATTTTTATATCTTAAAAATAAAAAGTTATTAATTAAAGGCATGAGCAAAGTTTGACCCCGAACCCTTTTGTTTCATTAAAAACTAGTGATGATCCGTACTATGCACGGGCAAGTAACAAAAAGTAGTAAACAATACAAATATGTAAAAATTAATAACAAAATTCTATGATATTAATTTAGATAGGTACTTAAATAATAGATTGGGATTGATCTCAACTAAAAAAGAAAGGCCAAAGTGAATTCTATACATATATGATAAAAATAAAAATAAATTAAGTTTGAATTGAAGATAAACTATAAGAATATAGAAAGTGAAAATCAGATAAATCTTAGAAAAAGAATATATTTAATTGAAAATTAAGAGTAAGAGTAGATCTTGTAAATATAAAATAAAGATTTAAAAAAAAAAAATCAAGTGTAAATGTGAAGATAAATTATAACAATATAGAAAGAGAAATTTAGATAAATCCTAGAAAAATGAGGTAGAGAGAAATTCGGTAAATATCAAATAAAGATTGAAAAAATAAATAAATCAAAGTTGAAATTTAAAAATTCAAAAATAAGATAAGATAAATTTGATAAAAAAAACATCTAATATAACTCTAAAAATAGAAGAAGTAGAGAGAATAATAGTTTAAAAATTAGATAAGAGTAAAATCCCACCTATAATTTTTTAAAATTTGTAAAAAAAGAACTCAAAAATAAAAACCGTAGTAAGTTAAAAATTATACAAGAGTTAAATGCCATCTATAATTTTTTAAAATTTAAATTTTTTGTAGTTAAAATATAAACATTTATGTTATCTTATTATACAGATTTTAACTCTATTTTTAACAGTTTTTGTATTCTAAAGCTATTTAATTGCAAACAAAATTCAAGGATCACTTTTTATTTTTTTAAAATTTGTTTTGTGTCTATAACCTATAACTTTCAACAACTTTCGTATTTTGAAGCTACTAAATAAAAAAAAATAAAAATTAACTTCACTTTTTTTCTTTTTTTCTTTTTTTAGCATCTTAGTTAGTTTTATTTTTACTTTATGTTATATGATAATATAATCATTCATTTTAAATAACAAAGTCTTAACCATAGAACGCGCATGACATGAATATTTTTATGACAGTAACACGTGAATATAAAATTCAAAAATCATTGAAAAAAATTTCTTACCTATGATTTTTGTCTAAATACATAAAACATATCTATTCAAATTAAATTTTAAAATTTTGATCATTAACATGTAATGTGTTTATAATTTCAACACAAACATAGTTGAATAATAGTTTTTTTTTTTTTATAAGAAATTAACCAAACTTTTATTGAAATATTCACATATTGAATACAATCTATTTAAAAATTATTAATTAAGTAAATATTAATTAAGTAAAAAACATCTTTGAATGGATCCAAATAACCTTGTCTATAATTGGTTTTCGTTATATATATATATATATAAAGAGTATTATGAGTTGAAAACAAAGTAATTTATTTGTATATTCATTAAGGATTTTGAAATCCAATCTTGTGCTTCAAATATTCCTTTGTGCACATGACTTTTACTGCAAAAGAGAAACTTATCATTTAAAAATTTAATCTTACTCACTACATATATGTAAAGAAACAAATTTAAAATCATGAAGATCTCAAACAAAAAAATAAAAATATAAGCAAAAATATTTTAGAGCTACTACATAAATAAGTTTATTTACGTCTAAATTTAAATTGAGGGCCCTCCTTATAAATAACAACAAAATCGAACACATAAATTAATATAATTTAAAAACAACATATAATAAAAAATAAATGAGATTGAATAAAAACTTCTTTCAAACTCATGAATGTGTTCCAAATACTCTTCTCAATTGGTACAATTTTTCTTTAAAAAAATGGGTGAACTCCAACTGCATTACAAAACATCACTCTTTGTATTAGTCTTTTAGCCTTTGTTGCCATTGCTAGTTTTTTCCTGTACATTGTAGTTGTAAAATTTTTAAAAAATGAATAAGAAATTTTGGAGGCATAAACGCATCTACTACATTATCATAATTTCAACAGCTTAGATTATGAAGAAAAATAACTAAATACACCAAATAAACTAAAACTAAAACAAAGAAAAAAAATTGCAAAAGAAAAAATAGAGCAAAAAACATAATATGAGATTTCAAATATATATTTCTTTTCACATAAGAAAAATCTTGCATAATTAAGTTTATTTATGTTTGAATTTAAATTGAGTGCCCTCCTTATAAATTACAACAAAATTGAACACATAAATTAATATAATTTAAGAACAAAATATAATAAAAAATAAATGAGATTGAATAAAAACTTCTTTCAAACTTGTGAATGTATTCCAAATACTCTTCTCAATTGATACAATTTTTCTTTAAAAAAATGGGTGAACTCCAACTACATCACAAAATACCACTCTTTGTATTGGTCTTTTAACCTTTTGTTGCTTGCTAGTTTTTTCTTGTACGTTGCAGTTGTAAATTTTTTAAAAAATGAATAATAAATTTTGGAGGCATAAGCGCATCTACTGCATTATTATAATTTCAACAACTAACTTCGATTATGAAGAAAAATAACTAAATACACCAAATAAACTAAAACAAAAACAAAGAAAAAAAATTGCAAAAAAAAAAATAGAGCAAAAAACATAATATGAGATTTCAAACATATATTTCTTTTCACATAAGAAAAATATTGCATAATTAAGTCTATTTATGTCTGAATTTAAATTGAGTGCCCTCCTTATAAATTACAACAAAATTGAACACATAAATTAATATAATTTAAGAACAAAATATAATAAAAAATAAGTGAGATTGAATAAAAACTTCTTTCAAACTCGTGAGATTTCAAATATATATTTCTTTTCACATAAGAAAAATATTGTATAATTGGTTAAATCACCTGTTTAATTTCTCTAATTTCTCGGTAGGGTTCTTCTGTTCTTTAATATTTTTGCCCAATTTTATATTGTCATGGAAATAAGGTTTTGAAATTTACAGTTTAATTTATTTTTTTATTTTTGAAATATCTTTGAGTAGGATATAAATTTAGGGAAAATTATTGGAAAGTCCCATTTTGGAGAGTTGTAGTCTACCAAGTCCCATTTTAAAATTAATAGACGTCCAAGTCCTATTTTTTTGGTAATGTGATCCGAAGGATCCCATTATGTAATTATGGAATGGTTTTTCTAACTAATGTACCTTTTTTTATGGTTGAAACGTGTGGGTCATAAATAACGTGGACACCCCTACATACACTACTACTAAACCCAAAAAAAGCTATAATAAGCTTTTCCCAAACGCTACATACACCCACATCATAAATGTGCTTTTCCCAAATGTTACATACACCTTTTTTTTGTGGTTGAAACGTGTGGGTCATAAATAACGTGGACACCCCTACATACACTACTAAACCCAAAAAAAGCTAAAGTAAACTTTTCTCAAAGGCAGGGCCGGCCCTGAGTTCGTCGGGGCCTAAGGCGAATTTCAGAAATTGGGCCCGTTTTATATTGAAAAAAAATTCATGAATAAAACAATAAGTTACAATTTTTTTATTTGTTTATAACCATAAAAAAATTTACTTACACATATAATCATTAAAATTATAAATAAAACAATTTAATAAAACAAAATTAGAACAAAAAAATTAGGAAAAAATTATTCAATTAAAATTGATAAAGACCTAGGTAAAAAAATTTGAGCAAAATTATTTATTCCACTAAAATCTAATAGATAAAGAAGGTAAAAATAAAAAATAAAAAAATAGGGCCCATATATTGTATGTATTATTTTTCTTGAGCCCAAACACTTTTTTTTTAATATATATTTTCATTTTAATAAATATGGACCAAACTACACTTATAAATAAATATGGAGTAAATCATACATGAACCAAAAAAAATATTTTGGGGCCCTTTAAATTGATCCTAAAACCAAAAAAAAAAAAAACATTGAGCCTATAATATTTTACCAAATTTAAGGGCCCTATGTTATATATGTTTATATGTTTTACCAAATTTAGGGGCCCTATTGTTTTTTATTTATTTATTTATATATTTTCATTTTAATAAATATGGGCCAAACACATTTATAAATAAATATGGGCTAAATTATACATGAGCCCAATAAAACATTTGGGGCACTTTAAATAGATCTTAAAAAAAATAAAAAAATAAAAAAAGGTTGAACCTATAACAATTTTTTAAATTTAGGGGCCCTATTTTTGGGCCAAAATATGGGGCCTAAGGCACAAGCCTTACCTGCCTTAGGGCAGGGCCGGCCCTGCTCAAAGGTTACATACACCCACATTATAAAAAAATTATAGTAAGCTTTTTCCAAACTTTACATACACCCACATCATAAATGTGCTTTCTCCAAACGTTACATACACCCACATCATAAAAAAGCTATAGTAAACTTTTCCCAAACGTTACATACACCCACATCATAAAAAAGCTATATTAAGCTTTTCCCAAACGTTACATACACTCACATCATAAAAAAGTTATAGTAAGCTTTTCCCAAACGTTACATACATTCACATTATAAAAAAGCTATAGTAAACTTTTCCCAAACGTTACATACACCCACATCATTCAAACATAATATCACCAAACCCAAAACAGTAAGTTCATGGGCAAAACTGTCCACCCCCAAATAATGGGACCTTTGGGTGTACAAAATTAAATATGAGACTGATTAGATTACAATCCCACCTTTTAAGACTTATAGGTCAATTCCCCATAAATTTTGAATTAGAGTCAAACTCATCTTTTATCTATAAATATTTTGAAAAGATCCTATCCATATGATATATTATATATATCCATGCCCTAAGTAATTAAAAAGTGAAATAAAATATATTAAAAAAGAGGAAAAAAATAGGAAAATAGAATAAGAGAAGAATAGAAGTGCCACCTAGGAAAAAGTTTAAAGAGATGTTAGGATTGAGAATTTAGAGTTTTTTAAGAGATCACTATATTTGGTTATATATATACTAGCTTATCACCCGTACTATGCACGAGATAATTATAGATATTTATATTTATTTTAGATTTTTTTAATATATAAATTATGTTTTTTAAGATTTTTTATAAAAATAATTTAACAATCTTATCACTAGCCATAGTGTATGAGAGAAGTTTAAAAGGGTACTGCAGTAACTATACACGGATTGTATCTATAATTTTTAATATATGAATTATGTTTTTATAAAAATAATTTAACAATCTTATCACTAGTCATAGTGTATAAGAGAAGTTGAAAAGGGTACTGCAGTAACTATATATGGATTGTATCTATAATTATTTGTATAAGAGGATTTTAAATGCTGATCAGAAAATTTTGACCAAATCAATAAATGCAGGCATGTGGAAAGACATGTGAATTGAAAAAAGTTAATAAATGCTAATTAGGGGATTTTGACCAAATCAATAAATGTTGAGTTTTTTTTTAAATAAAAAATAAAAAATTTAGAAATTCAGATTGGAATATTTAAATTTCCACAGGCCTTGGGGTTAAAAACTCCTTTTTGCTTAATATATAGTATATAGTATAGATAGCTTATCACCCGTGCTATGCATGGGATAATTATATATATTTATATTTGTTTTAATTTTTTTAATATATAAATTATGTTTTTTAAGATTTTTTTATAAAAATAATTTAACAATCTTATCACTAATCATAGTGTATAAAAAAATCTAAAACATATATAATATCTATAATTATTCCGTGCATAGCACGGGTGATAGGCTAGTACTATATTATAAGCAAAATGGTTTTTATCCCCAAGGCCTGTGGGAGCTTCAAATATCCTCAATCTGAAATTTTCTAAATTTTTTATTAAAAAAAAAAACTCAGCATTATGATTTAGTCAAAATCCCTTATCAGCATTTATTAACTTTTTTTCAATCACATGTCTTTCCAACATGCCTGCATTTATTGATTTGGTCAAAATTCCCTGATCAACATTTAAAATTCCCACTCATACAAATAATTATAGATATAGTCCGTACATAGTTACTGCAGAGCATTTATTATCTCCTATACACCTATGGTTAGTGATAAGATTGTTAAATTATTTTTATAAAAAATCTTAAAAAACATAATTTATATATTTAAAAAATTAAAACAAATATAAATATCTATAATTACTCGTGCATGCACGGGTGATAGGCTAGTTAACTAATATGTGAAATGTGCGATTTTTAAATGTCTTTTTTATTTTTATTTTTAAAATGTCTTCTTTTTTTTCCTTTTTTATATTATATTAAAGTTTAATTATTTGATATATATCATATGTGTTGAACTTTTCAAGAAATTAAATGTCTTCTTTTTTTTTATATTATATTAAAAATTTAATATTTTGATAATAATCATATGTGTTGGGAACTTTTCAAAGGAATTTTCTATGTG
>NW_021024659.1:1658561-1694359 GCF_004153795.1 Camellia sinensis | reverse complement strand
TTATGCTTGTTTTTAATGCATTAAAGTGTTATTGTGAGGGTAAGACTTAGGGGTTGGAAGAAGTTAATAAATACTAAGGTTTTTTTTTTTTAAATCAAAAAATCAAGAAATTTTGATTGGAAGATTGGAACTCTCACAAAACTTGGGGTTAAAAATCCTCTTTTGCTTAATATATAGTATAGATATATGCACACATTTGATTATATATATATAGTATAGATACTATTTATTGTGTTTGGTTTCAATTTTTTGGATACAATTTTTTAAAAATTGAGTTTTTTTTTTTAGTAAATATTTTTAAAATTTTCAACATTTTTTTTTTACTTTTTTAGATGCACTTTACTTGGATGTATCTAAAAAGTAAAATATTTATTAAAAAAAATTATTTTAAAAAATTAATAAATATACAAGAATACGCAAAGTGTTTTGAATTTTTATATATTTTGATATTTAGTGAATATTCTAAAGATTTTTTTCACAGATATTATATTTTTTAAGTGTATTTATGTTAGGTATATCTAAAAATTAAAAAAAAAAATTCTTAGAATATATGAAAAAAAAAAAACAAAATTTTAATTTTCTTAAAAGTAAATCCTAAAAATAGGAACCAAACAAGCAAATCTCTTAGACAACATACATATTATAATACTAATTTTTTATTATTTATTTGTATTCTTAGTTATCTGAATTACACACTCATCAAGTGTGTCACCCGCTAATTTCATTTATAAATTGACACTTAATAGTTTGTTTCGTAAAATTTTAATATAAAAGTATTTAGTCTCATAATTTTAATCAATAAGTACTTATTTAGGCCTAATTTGAAAACTTGGTTAAAAGTTAATTTTTAACTTTTAACCTATTTTGAGTCACATCACTTCTCCATTTATTTACATATTTTTTCAAAAAAAAAAGGTAAAAAAATCAACTTTTAATCAATTTCTCAAAACAACCAGTGTATACATAAGCTTGATCAAAGAGTATTGAATAATTTCCAGAGTAGGATAGGTGCTTTACATCAACCACATTAAGCCTTTATTTGGCATGCCAAAACGCTAGGTTTTTTGGCTATTTTAATCACAAAAAACAAAATAGACTATAAAGTTAATAAGATAAAATGTCACATTCAAATCATAATTATTTCATTTTTTCTCTCACAAAAGTCAAAAAATCAAAAAACCTATTCCAAACGAAACTTTTTAATCCCAAGTTAAAATAGCCAAAAAGCCAACTCACATCCCAAACCAATCCCTCCCTTCAAAAGAAATTATTTCATACTATTGAAGTAATACTTCCATTTCAGTTATTGTTCGAGACATTGCACATTATCTCCTAGAACTCAAATAAAAAAAGTAATGAGTTCTACGATATAGATCAGTAGTTATTAACTTGAAATACCACTTAAACTTACTCTAAAAGTATTAAATAATTTCGCCTTATGAGAAATCTTTCGCCATGGAGCATCTTTTGAACTATTGGTCAATTACGTGGATAATGAATGGTCTAAGATTGCGATGACTGACTTCATTATTATTATTATTGTTTATTTATTTTTGAGAAAATGATTAAGGAAATAAGAAAAATTGAAAGTTGCATCAAGTAACAATTGAGAGTTGAGCACAGACATTAGCACAAGATAAGAGATCACCTCAACTCTTACAATAGACTTCTTTCTAATGCACCTTGTTATCCTAAGTTGTGATTTTGGTTACTTCTAAAATCCTAGGTTGTTGAACAATTCTGATTTTGTTCACCCAATCTATAAAATTCCCTTTTGATTGGTTATTAGAGTCGATACAGTAAACTAATTTTGAAAGAACCAAACAAAACAGAATGAATTGGGTGTAACAAAAATATTTTGTCTTGAACCCATCGGGAGTTGCAGTATAGGGTGAGGCTTCATATGGCATTATATGGTTTTGAATAAAATGTCATTGTCACACATTATGGCCACTTTTATTTTATTCTAAGTAGTAAAACATGTATAGATCTCACTGTAAATATTAATAATCAATTTGTTTATCACATAGTCTCTCCATCGAAGAGAGATTTTTTTGCTTTTTTCTTTTGGTTTCTCCATGGTAGAGAATTATAAATAATTAAAAAGAAGGATAAGTATGAGGGTTTAAATTGACAACTGGTGAATGCAAATATAATCTTGTAAAGTTTATTAGGCTAATTATATCAAAACCTTTTCAACTATTAACGAATATCACTTTACTTTTATCATTCATAAACTTGCTGTACACATTGAACTCTCAACTTTAAAAATTGCTTTAAAAATTGTACAAATGCATCCTTTTTTAAGATAGCCTAGAGAGTTGAAAGTGATATATTTTCATAATTAAACAGTTCAAAATGTACGAATTCATAATTAAGAATGATAAATTGATACTCACTTATAGTTGAGGAGTTGGTGTAATTAACTCTAGCTTATTTTAGCTAATGGATGTCACTGTTACTAATAGTTGAGGGCTCCATTTTTAACTTGACTCAAGCCTGTGAGAAAAGAAGCCAATGTCTTATATACACAGAAGATAAGTCCAAGAATTGCTTAAGACTAGCCCAGATTCAAGCCCAAACCACGAGAACAAAAGAGTTAAAATGGAAGCAAACTAGACCAATTCCCAGTTTTGGATTATCATAGCTTGGACCAACCCAGTTAGGCCCAATTCTAGGATGAATAGTGGACATGGAACCCAACCAACTTACCAAGTGTGTTTATTTGTTAATATTAATGTTTATTTGTAGCTGCTAGACATTGTCTTAAGAACAGTAGGCTCTAAAACCTTCAATTTTTTATCATGAACCCAAAAAATATCAGATGAAATCCTTTAATATTAGAATAACAAAATTTTGATATGTATCATTTGTCCGTATTAAACCCTAGAATATTTAATTTAAATTCTCTATTACAATTGACACTGCTGAAATGAAAAGTTGCATTTCAATACATGAGATTACAAAAGCCTCTTATTTCTTAACTTCAACATTTCTTTTTTCTTTTTTGAATAGTGAAAAAGATGTTCTGAAGTATTATCACTGTATTCGTAGGCTCGGGCTCCGAGATAACCCAGCCTGATTTAATCCAATCCATAAAAAGGGACACACCAACAAAGCACCAGCGGAGCTCAACCATACACCACAGACAAGTGTATGATTTGATCAGTGTACAGAGCGAGATCTCCGCAGAGAACCACAGGAATTACCCAATATTTCACTCCTCCAAGAGTCGAACCTGGGTCACGCCTGTGGAGAAGGATGCCTTTTCCACTAGCCCACCACCCTCGGTGATAACTTTAACATATCTTCTACTCATGCAAAACCCTAACCCATTTTCTCAATGATGGCTCTAAATCATTTTTGAATAATACAATTTCATTCAATCATACAACAAATTAACAATACCAATAAATCAATGAGCATAATCAATTCACCTCTCAACTCAACTAGTCAAATTGCGAGAGTACGAAATGTTATAAGTTGGTAACCAATCATCCCCCAAAATAAAATTCCCAACACTAAACTGACTAGCCTCAGTGGAATTGCTTATAACCTTATAACCTGGCCAGGTCACTCTGTCACTTGTGTTTGAACCCGGACCCTTATTCTTGTACTCCCCGTAATAAAGCGTCGACAATGCAAAATTACCGGACCATTCCAACCATCCGGCAGGGTCAACCAAATCGCCGATATTCGACAGAAGATAAACAGTCCTCGAATACTGCTTCCAGGGTCGGCCAAGGTATGTTTTAAACGATGATTGCACAGGAATTAAATCCAATGCAGCGGCAATTTTGCAACTTATGATTGAAATCCCTGTGGTTTGAAATGGGTCATCTCTTCCTTGAGCGGTGATAATGTTTTTTTGGTTATCGTCTGGCTTGCGAGCGTATAAATTGCAGTTCTGGAAAACAACAGCGGCGTTTCCAAAAATGAAGTCGACGGTTCCATATATGTCACAATCGCGGTAGAATTGTCGGAGGGAGTGGACGTAGAGAGTGTCTTGGTAGCCTATGAAGCTGCACTGGAAGAATGCTGAGAAGTCTGAGCCCGACCGAAAAGCCACTGCTTGGTGTTTGCTTGGACCGGCATAGTTTTCGAATGTGATCCCTTTGGCTATAAAGCCATTTCCCACCACAGCTGCAATTCATGAAGGACAAGGCTTCAGTTTGAGAATCCAATTGGAAAAAAACAAGGCAAATATTTCTAAAAAAAATATTAATTATAATTTTATTAACATTAATAATTATAATTTTTTCAATAAATCTATTAATATCCCTTTAAAATTACATCGAATAATAATTTTTCTCAAAAAACATCAACAGCAGACGAATGACTTCAGTGGTACTATGAGCTACTCCGTCAATTCGTGTAAAATCTTCCTTATCCACGTACAGAATAAAAGTGATATCAAGTTCGTTAGGGTAGGACCCATTTGTTTACGAAAAATGTTTAAATCTCCTAAATCTTTCACAATTCAATTTATATGAGACCCACAATATTTGTTATATTATTATAGATATATTTATGAGTACAAAATGTAGATTTCTGACATCATTAATTTATCAATTTGAACATTCTTTCCAATTATTTGAATTTTTTCTGGGAAAAAACGAAGAAACCCAAATGGGGTTTATCAAACAACCAAACAAGATCTTAAGTCTTTTTTGTCTTCCGTTGATATTAGGGTCCCCATAAGTTTTATGCCCTGCCCAATCGGTCAATGCAATTTGAGATTTTTAAATTTCAAAGAAAACAGCCTGTAAAAATGGATTAAATTTTTGTACCCATTTAATATTTAGACTGAAATTAAATAAATAAATAAAAAATCTAACTCAACCCAACCCACCTATTTATAGAATATTAATTACAATTTTATATTATTTTAGTTATAAAATAAAGTAAAAAAAAAAATTATAATAGACACACACTCTCATATATATATATATATATATGCTTCTTTTTGGGGCTTAAAAAACATTTGTTAAAATATTATTTATTTTATCATTAAATTTTGCTGACGTCCTAATTTCAAATAATAATTAAAAGATAAGAATAAAAAACTAATACCTCATACCTATTGTTAAAGTGGGCGAGCTTAGAATTTGAATACATAAAATTAATACTTCATTCCTTATATCGTAGGTTGGTTAAATTAAGACTCATGTAGGATCAGACCAGACTTAGAATGACACATATTTTCTTATAATATTATGATCAAATTATTATCTCATATATCAAGATATCATTAATAATAAATATGAATAATAAGACTCATTAAATAAAAATAGTGACGAGAATGTTCAATCAATTTAATTTATTTTATACATGAAATATTTAACGAATTTTACAATAAAAATAATTTGAATGATCAAAATAAGAGATTGTTTAGAATGATTTAAATAAGTTTATTTTTTAACTTTTTATAAAAAAATATACAATGTAATAAAAAGATAATATAACCTTAATAAAAGATAATATAACTCCAATAAAATAAAATAAAAATATACTAAACTAACACACGCCAAATAACTCTTAAATTCAAAAAAATACATACATGATGTGGCAAGCAATCTCCAATTTGGAATTTGAGTTGATCTTGTGACTTTTTAATTATTTTATTAAGATTAAAAAGTTTCGTTTGGAATAGATTTTTTGACTTTTTTAACTTTTATGAGAGAAAAAATAAAACATTTATAGTTTAGATGTGACATTTTGTCTTATTGAATTAAAAAATCTATTTTATATTTTTATAACTATTTTAGACAAAAACTCTCATTTTAACTTGGCTAAGAGGTGTTTTGGTAACTTCCACAAAAGTTAACTTTCTGACTTTTTAACTTTTTTATATAACAAAAGCACAAAAAAATCAATTTTTTTAACACAAAAAACTAAAAATTCACAAAAAAAAAAACCAAAAAATTAATTTTTTACCAATTTTTCAAAACACCAGTGTACTTAGGGATGTTTTGAAAAGTTTGTAAAAAACTGGTTTTTAACTTTTTAAATTAATATTTGTTTATACTGTCAAATCAAATTAAAATGACCAAAATATCCTTACCCAACATAAGAAATTTATTTTTTTATTTTTTTGTCATAGGTCCTAATTTGTAATTTTACATTTGCATTTTTGACATTTCTCAAACTAATTTTATTGCGTTTTTGACACTTGTATTTTTAGATATTTTGTCTAAAAACATGATTTTTATTTTGTTTCCAAAAAGGCACTTAATTGTGAATGACGCTTTAAGCTCAACCGACGCAGGCTACAGACAAAAGTTCGGACAATGACATTAAAATAATCTATCACGCGTTCTGATTACTATTACAAACACTCGGTTTTCTTTGTCCCAAAAATAACAAAAAAACAAAAACAGCTGATTGTTACTGCTCCGAATAAAATTTTACCGTTAATTTTTAGCTTTCATGAATAAAGAATATGTTAGATCAAATGCTAAACGCGGTGGGTTATGTATTTAGATCATCCCCTTACATCATTGAATTTAACATTTTATCCTAAACTTCATAAATTTAAAATAAAAATATGTTGAATTTTGATTATTTCACAACAACATGCATTGTCTAAAGCTCCATCTTTATAAAGGAAAATCAATTTAGGATTCGTATGGCATTGACTTTTTTAGTCAATTTTTTTGTGTTAGGACTTTTTTAATCTGATTTTTTTAGTCTCGTTTGATTTTTGTTTTGGGATTTTTTTTTATTTTTGTGAGAGAAAAAGTATAATAATTATGGATAAAAATGAATATTTTGTCTTATTGGCTTTTATAGTCAATTTTGTCTTTTTGGGATTATTTAGCTCCAATACAAATGCCAAACCAGAGCTTATTAACAAATTACAACATTTTAATTGGTTAAAAATAATGAATTCCTATTCAAACAGTGTATCAACTCTATTTAAATTTGTAGACATTATTATATTAAGGGGGAAATACATATTAGTGGAAGTTTGAAAAAATTATTACAAATTGATAAAAAAAAAATTAAAAAAATTAGTCATTAATATTTACAAAATTTACCATTAATTTATAATAATCCTATCAAAATTTCACTGACATGTATTTTCTCTTTATATTAAACCAATATGGATTCTTCAAAAAGTTATTAGCTGAATCTTGATTATTCAGACCAACCATAACAAAAAAGTTGTTGTTGTTGTTTTTTTTTTTTAAAAAAAGATAATGTCACCTAAAAAAGTTCAAAAAATTAAAGTTGTCAAAATGGGCCTAACAAGGACTGCCATTCGAGTAAGGTTAACTTATGGGTGTAAATTTGGTCTAGGCAGCCAATGTCGGGTAGCCCAGGCTCCTGCCAAAATTTAGGTCAGTCCGAGCCACGGATTAGAAAATTAGGTCCAATTCTAGGTCCAGAGAGTATTCGGGCCCTGGGCGGATCGGGTCGGCAAGCCTAGATCTAAGCTCAGGCTTGGGCCAGGCCTAGGTGAGCTTGCACATTTTTTTCTATTTTTTTTTATCAAAATTTTATTTATTTTTTACTAAAAATGACACTGGGTCTCGGGCAGACCAAACCTTAGGCCGAGCTTTGAGCGGGCCTTGAACAGGCCCACAGGCCAGGCCAAGCTTCATTATAATGATCCAGGCCCAGGGTTTCGGGCTAAGCTCAGGCCCAAACCTAACTGAGCTGAGCCCATCCCGAACTGCAGGCAGACTTCAAACTGTCCACGAGCACCGAGCCAAATTTATGAGGCGTACTTAAAATTTAAAAACAAGGTTTAAAGTACTCACCAAAACCCCTTCTAAATAAAAACAAAAACAAAACAAAAAAGTACTCACCAAATGTAGCCGACCGGAAAGTGGTCCACCCATCAACAACATTTCGATTATCCTTCACCAACGTTTTTCCGATCCCATCTCCAACCAACATCAACTTCGTCTTCTTTCGCTCCACCTCCACATTCTCATAATATGCCCCGCCCTTCACATATATCACAAACCTCGTCTCGCTTGAGTTTGGCGCTGCTGCCACAGCCTCTCCAATCGTTGTAAAATTCCCGCTTCCATCCTTCGCCACCACCAAATTGTACCTATTGGTGCAAAAATGAAAAATATGATGAAAATAAATAAAAATAAAAAACTTCAAACCAACTTATAATGTCCTTTTTTTAAAACAATATTCGCCCGGCCAATTTTTTTCTTTTGAATCTAATGAACATCGGGTTAGTCCCAAATCTATTTTCATAATACAATGGTTTGTCTTAATTTACCACATAGCCAAAGTATATATTTCACGATAAATTATACTTATAATGTTTAAAAAATAAGAATGATTTATTTTTAGTTGAAATTTCAATTCGATCAAACATTAAAATCTTTGATACATAAGAGTCATTAAAAGGAATTTTTCAACTGGTAAGAATTTTAAAAAATATTTAACTCAATCATGTTTTCATAAATTCTTACTAATAAAAGTCTTCCGTTTAATAACTTTTACCAATTAGAAATCTCAACTATCTTGTCCAATTTAACTTTCAACTAGAAAAACAAGCCAAATCCTTAAAAAATATATAATAAACTTTATAATTTTGACAAAATTACATTGATCTCTCTTTTTTAATAAGTATTAAAAAATCACAACTAAAAAACTTGTTTTCATTTTTCAGAAAACACTTTTCAGAAAATTTTACTTTCTTATTTTTCATATTTTTTTGTTTTGACTGAATTTTTTTAATATTTTAAGCAATTTTTTACTTTTTAGACACACCTACAAAAATATATAATAAACTTTATAATTTTGACAAAATTACATTGATCTCTCTTTTTTAATAAGTATTAAAAAATCACAACTAAAAAACTTGTTTTCATTTTTCAGAAAACACTTTTCAGAAAATTTTACTTTCTTATTTTTCATATTTTTTTTGTTTTGACTGAATTTTTTTAATATTTTAAGCAATTTTTTACTTTTTAGACACACCTACCATAAATACACCTAAAAAATAAAATAAAAAATTTAAAAATTCACTAAATACCAAAAATACAAAAAAAAAATACAAGAATTCAATATATTTTTTGTATTTTTATGTATTTATTAATTTTTTAAAATATTTAGATACATCTAACTAAGGTACATTTAAAAAAACAAAAAAAAATATTTAAAATTTAAAAAATATTCACTAAAAACAAAAGAATACGAAAACTAAAAAATTCAGTTTTCAAAAAACTTAATCCAAAATAAAAATAAAAAAATAAAAAAAATTAATTTTTAAAAAATTTAATCTACAAAACTCAAACAAAACATATTGATTATATTTTTTTTTAAATCGTAACAAAAACACTCCCTCCATCCGAAAAGTAATTTACATAATATATTTAAATATAATGTAATGTTACAACAATACCGAGTTTGATTCACCGCGGCCTGCAACAACCTCCGGTCCTTCCTCGAAACCCACGTCGGAAACCCACCCCTCTGTTGAATTGGCTACAGATTCTAGAGGTCACCCCATGTGAAAGGGGTGATCCTCATGTCAACAATGGAAGGCCACCAACCTCATGTCAACAATGGAAGGCCACCAACCATGTCAAAAGTCAAAGAATGAGGGCTCTCCCACCTACTCCTTTGTGTATAAATAGAGACGGGAGGGAGAGGATATAGACATGAGATGTGGAGCTGAGAGGTGTGAGTTGAGAGCAAAGAGAGAGAGAATTACAGAGAGTGTTGTAATTCACCATTTTGTTCAATATAGTGAATCCGCTGCCCGTGGACGTAGGCGAGTTGCCGAACCACGTTAAAACTTGTGTGTTATTGCTTGTTTGAGTTCCCTGGTGTGCCCCCGATCCTCAACACCCTCACCTTCCCATACTCCGGGAACACCTCTCCGCCGCCGTGCGCCGCCGCATTCGCCGCCGGAATCTTCCTCAGCATCGCCAGAGCATTACTGACATGATGAGATATCTTATCTAACCTATCTTCAATATACGGACGCACATTCCCTTTGCTGTAAGCAAACCCATCAAGACAAGTGTACTGGTTCGTCATCGCACCGCTCAGCAATGTCTGCAAATCACGAAAATGCTTTGACGTCGTTTTATTAGCAGAGAGATCGGCGATCACGGTCTTGAGCTCGGCGATTGTGTTGTCCAAGAGCTCGATACAGTCATCGAGAGCTTGCTTATCGAGTGGGGCTAGCTCAGGGATTGTTCTGAGAATGCCAGAGCAGTTCGATTCGGAGGCTCGGACCTCCGTGACGGAGTGATTAACGGTGGCGGCAATGATTTGAGGGAGCGATTTGAGGAGGAGATCTGGGAATGTGGAGATTGTGGAGACACAGAGGTCTGGATAGAGAGTTCCATCGCAAGTTGTGTTAGCAATTTGGGTGTGTATAAGAGAGGTTATTGTTGGTTTGGGTTTTGGGATTTTGATGAGAGGGGTTTGGGAAGAGAGTGTGAGAAAGACAATGGCCGAAATGGTTGGTAAAGTGAGGAAGATGATGATGATACAGAGTGGGTTTGGTCTCTGTGAAAGCCTATGATGATACATTATTGTGAGGAAGTGCAGTGAGACAGAGGTCTATGTGGAGTCCAGATCCCCTCCTTGAGGCCCCTCTTTCATTCCCTCCTTGCAGGGGCCTTCGGGTCCACTTTGAGGCCTAGTTTTGATATGATGAATTCAATGCTCTGTTTTGGGAATAAATTCTTTTTTATAATGCCTTCGTTTGAGGTTGAGGTTGGGTTTTTAAGTTTTTGATTTTTGAGTAAAGTCTTGAATGGATTTTTTTGATATTTTTAACTAATAAAATTATTATAATTTGGTTCTATATTTTATTTTATTAGATTTTTAAGTTTATTTTATTTTTGAATAAATTATAAATATATTTTTTGAGATTTGCTTGAAATACAAATTCTAAAATTGGGACTACAAACTATTTTTTAATAAACAGTTTTCCGAACACATACTTTATGATATTCGATCAACTTGATTTTTTACAGGTATAATATACTGAATAAATCTAAAAATATGAACGGTTCGAATTATCAAAAATGGGCCTCAAAGTGGACCCGAAAACCCCTACAAGGAGGGAATGAAGGAGGGGCCTCAAGGGGAGGATCCCAATTCGTCTATGTGTGTGTTCCAATGATGAATTCAATGCTCTGTTTTGGGAATAAATTCTTTTTTATAATGCCTTCGTTTGAGGTTGAGGTTGGGTTTTTAAGTTTTTGATTTTTGAGTAAAGTCTTGAATGGATTTTTTTGATTTTTTTAACGAATAAAATTATTATAATTTGGTTCTATATTTTATTTTATTAGATTTTTAAGTTTATTTTATTTTTGGATAAATTATAAATATATTTCTTGAGATTTGCTTGAAATACAAATTCTCCTTGTACCCCTTATTAAAAAATTTTATTTAACAAAATTAATTAAAAAAATAACATTTATTATTGATCTCCTATACAATAATAAAATTACTTAAATTATTAATTAAAATATATTTTTAATATCATTAAAAATTGTTAATTAACTTGATAATTTATTAATAAAAATGACGATTTGTTATGAAATTAGAAACTTCTAGGTGTGGAATATAATTTTCAAAACTATAGAAAATAATTTGTATTTTAATCAAATCTTAAAGAATATATTTATAATTTATCTTTCATTTTTTTTTCTTCTCTATTTTATCCTAAAAAATTTATGTGAAACCTAACCAATATGTGGTTGTAAATTACGAGTTAAAAATATTTAAAACTTACACGTAAATGGACAGTTTTAGTGTAATTTTTTTTGTGACGTGGTTTAACCTTATGAAATGAAATATCTTTTAAAATTCACATTGCTTGGCTCTTCTTTTCTAAAAATATTTTTCAAAAAATTTTAATTTCTTATTTTTCATTTTTTAATTAAATTTTTTGAATATTTTAAGCATTTTTTTTACTTTTTAGACATATTTAACATAAATATACCTAAAAAATAAAAAAAAATGTGAAAAAAGCCTTTTAAAAATTCACTAAATATCAAAAATACAAAAAAAAAATATATAAGAATTCAGTACATTTTTTTATATTTTATGTATTTATTAATTTTTTAAAATATTTTTTCACAAATTTTTTACTTTTTAAATACATCTAAGTAAGGTGTATCTAAAAAAATAAAAAATAAAAATATTTAAAATTTTAAAAATATTCACTAAAAACAAAAAATAAAAAAACACAAAAACTAAAAAACTCAGGCTCCGTTTGGTAAGCCTCTCAAAATATAATTCTACCCATTGATTTGAGTGTGTTATTTTTTGAAGCTTTCAAATCATAATTCTATACCCATTTCTCAAAACTCAATTCAAAACATAATCATTACTTTTTAAAATTCATAACCTTTTTCAATATTTATTTTAATTTTTTACTTATTAAATTTTTTAGATTATTTAAATTATTTAAATATTTATGATTTAATTTTTTTGAATATTTATTTTGAAAAAAAATTATTTCCTTTGTAGTATTTTCAATTAAAAAATTGATTAATGTTATTTTCTGTTAGCAATAATTTTTTTTAATTAAATTTTTAAAAGAGTTTGGTTATGAGTGTTGTTCAGAATTTTTAATAGTGTGAAAATAATGTGTTTTGTTATGCGTTATAATAATTTGAATTAAGTTTTGAAAACTTTTTCCCAAACTCATAACCAAACAAATTTTCTTACTTCAAGTTCACATATCAAATCAAACTTTCAAAATTCAATTCCACACTCAATTCAAAACTCAATTCAACACTCTATTCAAAAATCATAACCAAACAAATTTTTTACATTTAAATTATAATTTTACAACTCACAAACTCAAAATATAACTCATATTCTCAAATCATATTTACAAAACTCTACCAAACGTAACCTCAATTTTCAAAAAACTTAATTCAAAAAACTCAAATCAAACACTTTTTTTTTTTTTAATCTACGAAACAAATAGGATAGTGGTGCAAATTTTTTTAAAGCCTTGGGCTTTGTTTGGCAATAGATTTTTTGGTTAAATTAATTATAAAAAGATAAAATATGTTAAAAAATTAATAAGACAAAATATTATATCTAAATAATAATCATTTTACTTTTTCTCTCATAAAAGTCAAAAAGTCAATCCAAACAAATTTTTTATCCTAAGTTAAAATACATAAAAAGTTAATTAAAATGACTTATTATCAAACGACAACTTAAACTAATATCAAATGATGAGGTTTTTATCTAACTAAATTTTTTAAAGTTAAGGCCTCAACATATGTTTGAAATGTTCTAAATAAGTATATTTTTTGACATTTTATAATAAAAAAAATGTGTAGAAAAATAGAGAAAATATATAAAAAAGTAGAGAGAAGATGTTGATAGATGTAATCCAAATAAATGTATGTATACAAAAAAATATACTTTTTTAGTGCATGCCAAACAAGCACTAAGCTTTCGTTTAGGATGTGGGTTTGTTTTTCGATTTTTTGACTATTTTAACCTAACGTTAAAAAATTTCATTTTAGATAGACTTTTTGGTTTTTTTAACTTTTATGAGAAAAAATAAAATGGGAAGTGGTTTTGTGGGGTTTTTTGGCTATTTTGGCCACAAAAGACAAAATAAGTTATTTCAGTCACAACAAACAAAACATCACATCCAACTCATAATCATTACACTCTTCTCTCACAAAAAGAGTCAAAAATACCAAAAAACTCTTCCCAAATCAAACTTTTTAGTCCAGACTAAAATAGTCAAAAAAGTCAAAAAGTCAACTCACTTCCCAAACTAACCCTGATTATGATTTAAATGTTATATTTTATCTCTGTTTGGGAAGCAAATTTTGGGTTAAAATAGCCATATAACACAAAATAGGCTATTTTAGCCTAATAAGACAAAATATCACATCTAATTCATAATCATTACATTCTTTCTCTTACAAAAAAAGTCAAAAAAGCCAAAAGCCTTTCTCAAACCAGGCTTTTTAACCTCAGACTAAAATAACCAAAAAAGTCAAAAAGCCAACCACTTCCCAAACGAAGGCTTTATTGAGTTAAAAAGTTTATTTTATCTTTTTAATGACTATTTTAATCCAAACATGGCATGTCAAACAAAGCTTAAATATTTTTTAAAAAACAATTTGTAAGCCCTAGACGAGAGTCTAGCTAATCTCATGATGAAGCTACCTTTGGATAGGATTGGGAAATGGATTGACTTTTTAGTTTTTTGGATTTTTTAACTATTTTAGTCTGGGCTAAAAAACTTAGTTTGGGAAAGACTTTTTGACTTTTTTGTGAGAGAATAGTGTAATAATTATGGGTTGGATGTGATGTTTTGTTTGTTGTGGCTAAAATAGTATATTTTGTCTTTTGTGGCTAAAATAACCTCACATGCTCTTGCCAAACAGAGCCTGTTTGGTAAACATATTGGGACTAAATAAGCACATAAGAACAAAACAAAGTTACAAAATTACAAAATGATAAAACACCTGACTTTTGATGCAAAATTATCAAATTGACCCATATACAAACAAAAAGTCAAAAAAACATCATTTCTAAGTGGAGGGCAATTTTGTCATTCTAATGCAAAAAAACCAAATAAGAAAACGAAACGAACAAAAAAAATTCCAGACTAAAAAAGTCAAAAAAGTCAAAAGGTAAAGTTTGCCAAACGACATCTAAGTTGAACATGATTGGTTTAGCCTTCGTGTGGCAAATTGACACTACAACAAAAAGCAGATTTGACGACTAAAATTGGATTTTTCGTCGCTGAAAGTGGTAGAATTGGCGACTAAA
Organism: Camellia sinensis; assembly: GCF_004153795.1. Classification (NCBI taxonomy): domain Eukaryota; kingdom Viridiplantae; phylum Streptophyta; class Magnoliopsida; order Ericales; family Theaceae; genus Camellia; species Camellia sinensis. The sequence goes on along the minus strand of NW_021024659.1, from coordinate 1,679,602 downwards.
ATGGAATTAGTCGCCAAAATTGGTCACTTTTGCCGACTAAAAGAGTTTAGTCGCCGAATATAAGGGTTTTAGCGACTAAAAGGCAGTTTAGTCGCCGAATACAGAGGTTTTAGCGACTAAAAAAATTTTAGCAGCCAAAGTTTAAGGTTTTTGGCGACTAAAAACAGTTTGGTCGCCGATTCTACGTGTTTTGGCGACTAAAAACAGTTTGGTCGCTGAAAGTCAAGGTTTTTGGCTACTAAAAAAAATTAATAGCTAAAAACAGTCAATTGGCGACTAAAACTCACTTTAGTAGCCAAAAGAGGACGTTTTTGGCGACTAAAAACAGGTTTAGTCGCCAAAAGGGGACGTTTGTAGGCGGAACATATTTTTTTAGCGACTGAAAATTAATTAGTAGCCCAAAATTATAGAATTGGCGACTAAATAATTTATTTAGTCGCCAAAAGTGATCTAAATTTTTTTTTACTAATTCACTATTGGCGACTAAAACTTTAGTCGCTAAATGTATAATTTCCAAAAATGGAATTGACTATTGGCGACAAATTTTTTGGTCGCTGAAGACATGTATATTGCCGACTAACACTTTTTTAGTCGCCAAAGGTATTGGCGACCGTGTATTCGCGACAAAACCGGCGACGAAAATATTTAGACGGGGAAAGTGAAAATTTGATTTTTGGCGACTAAAAAAAGACTTTTGGCGACCAAAAATTTAGTCACCAAAGGTGTGTTTTCTTGTAGTGTGAGTTGTGTTGGGTTTGGGACTATTTTAATAATAAAAAGATAAAATAAATTTATTAACTTAATAAGACAAAATGACACATTAACTCATAATTATTACATTCTTTCTCTCACAAAAAGTCAAAAATTCTATCTCCAACGAGACTTTTTAATCGCAAGTTAAAATAACCGAAAAATTAAGAAGTCAACCCACTTTCTGGACAAACTCTTAAATGGTAAAAATCATCAATTTTATTTGTGTATTGTTTTAGAGGACAACATAATTATGCCTTCGTTTGGCAACTTGGGTTGGTTGGTTTTAGGATTATTTAGGGGTTGTCTAAGATGACCTAAATAAGTGTACTTTTTGTCTTTTTACGAAAAGATGTGCAGAAAAGTAGAGAGGTGATGTGATGGAAAAAAGATAAAAAGATAGATTATTTTACAATTGCCAAACTTGGCCTTAATCATAAAAAGATAAAATAGACTTTTTAGCTTAATAAGATAAAATGTCACTTTCAACCTATAATCATTACATTCTTTTTCTTATAAAAAATCAAAAAAATAAAAATAAAAACTATCCAAACAAAATTTTTTAATCCTAAGTTAAAATAACCAAAAAAATCAAAAATCAATCGTCTTCCCAAACCAACTATATATAAGGTCTTTATGGTTGCTTTAGAGAGTGGACCTTACAATAATAGGACTGAAAAAGTTTTTTTTAGTAGAAGTGAATGACCGAAAATGTTGTTACGTATATATATAATTAAAAAACAAAAAAAAATCATTTAAAAGTAAGGGCCAGAGTGAATAAGGGTAGAGATTATTGAAAGCAACCTAAAAAATGACAGGGTAGATAAACTTAATCTTTGTTGAGTTTTATTTTAAAATAAATTATATCGGTAGTCCTTATATTTTTATATTTGTATCATTTTAGACCTTATAGTTTCAGTTAGTTTAATTTTAACCTTTAATTTTATATTTTGCATAAATTTGATTCAATTGATAACGTCGTTAGGATATTTGACAGAAAACTTTCATTAAATTAGTTGAGATTAGTCACTAAATTAATTAATTTTACAATTTTACTCTTAAAAATATCACACATGCCACTAGTGTGCACATCTGTCATAAGAAAATGCTAGCAAAAGTAATTGGACTAATTTGAAACAAAATTTAAAATTCTAGGTCAAATTGATCCAATTGACATTATAGGAATCCAAGTGACACGAGCTAATACAATGGCCCTGTTTGGTAGAGCTGTAAGAAAGTATTTATAGGTTATGCCTTAACAGCTTATAGCTTATAACTATGAACATAAGTTAATTTTTGACGTATAAATTAAGCTTCTCCTACCCCACTCAAAGAATAAGCTGATTTCTGACTTACAAAAAGCTATAAACTGCATTGTTAAGCTAAACCAAAAATTTGATTCAATTGATAACGTCGTTAGGATATTTGACAGAAAACTTTCATTAAATTAGTTGAGATTAGTCACTAAATTAATTAATTTTACAATTTTACTCTTAAAAATATCACACATGCCACTAGTGTGCACATCTGTCATAAGAAAATGCTAGCAAAAGTAATTGGACTAATTTGAAACAAAATTTAAAATTCTAGGTCAAATTGATCCAATTGACATTATAGGAATCCAAGTGACACGAGCTAATACAATGGCCCTGTTTGGTAGAGCTGTAAGAAAGTACTTATAGCTTATGTCTTAACAGCTTATAGCTTATAACTATGAATATAAGCTGATTTCTGACTTATAAATTAAGCTTCTCCTGCCCCACTCAAAGAATAAGCTGATTTCTGACTTACAAAAAGATATAAGCTGCATTGTTAAGCTAAGCCAAACACATCAAAATAGCTTAAATTAAGCTAAAAGGTGAAATAAGCTGAAAAAAAGCTGTACCAAACAGGGCCAATAACTAATAATTTAAAATCTGTCATTTTTATGTCAAATATATGAATTATTTGTATTTTTTTCAAATTTCAAAAAATATTAGTGTAATATATCCAATATGTTATTCATCCATTGATACCATGCTTGAAAAGTTGGTTCTATTGTATCCATTATAGGTAAATCGAGTAAAAATAAGACACGTTACAATAGTTTTTTTATTTTTTTATTTTATAGTAAATGAAGTAGATTACATTCTTTATTTCAACTCAACAATAATATTAAGATAAGAATATCAACAAATATATTAAATAGACATAATATTATGTCAAAGTGATGGGATTTATGCGCAAGTTGTTTTATTTTTTTTATTTTTTTGTGAGGTTAAAAGGAAAAGAGTGTTAGCATTATTAATGAGTGTAAGTATCATTCCTCTGCTAATAAGACCACAAGACCCATAATCTTCGTTGTCTGAATTCATCTTTATTTATTTATGGGTAAATTACATTGACACTCCCTAAAATTTTTATTTAATATAAATGTTTTCTCATATTTAAAAAATTATACTTACTATCCTGTCAAATTAAAATGACATATTTTTCCCTTAACTTTTGTAAATATAAAATAATGAAATAATATTGATATTTTGCTCATTTCATTTCAAGAGAAATAACAATAATAATATTTTTTAGCTTCACTCACACGAAAAATTGATTTTTTTATTTTTTGTTTTTTTATTTTATTTTTACTGAATTTTTAAAAATATTTTAAGTAATTTTTTTATTTTTTAGATACACCTAATTTAGATATACTTAACAAGTATAATATTTTGTGATTTTTTTTTAAATTTACCAAATATAAAAAATATAAAAATACAAAAAATCAGTAATACTGTAATAAATATGAATGACGGTATTTGATAATAATGTAATAAATATGGTTGAATAGAATAGAAAGAAAAATGATGGTGAAAATAAAAATGAAAAATTATATTCATATATAAAAATTATAAAAAAAATATCATAAAAATATTATGATAGTGATATTGTTGTAAATATAAATTATATTTATAAGTATTTTGTTTTAAAATAAAAGGTCACCATCAAGTTATCTCATTGTGTTTGAAAAATTTATATAAAATTTATGTTTGTATATCATCACTCAATAAGAATATGTTCAAGTAGAATTTAATGATAAAAAATTGTAAAATATAATCATAATAATAATAAGAAGAAATGGTAGGGAAAATGATAAAATGGTCATTTCAAAAATTTTAGTGCGTGACATCAGCATTTCAGGGGCAATTTGTAATGAGATTATATATCCTAAAGACGAGAATATAATTTTTCAAATGTGATGGAAAAATTTGTATTAAATAAAAATTTTAAGGAGTGTCAGTGTAATTCATATTTATTTATTTATTTTGTAAATTTCAAAAAACAACCCTAAAATATATATATATGTATTTCATCTCATTAGCAATAATAACAGACATTATTAGCATTTGCTATATCTAGAAGGTAGATGATGGGAAGTAATTAGTTGGATTAGATGATGGGAAGTAATTAGTTGGATTGGATTGGATTTGTTCTTTGGATTCCAAAATGAAAGTTGACAGCAGCAGCACGAGAAAAGAAGTGCTTTTTGGGTTTTGGGCCCACGGACGGTGACCTTGGATGGCCCTGATCTGCTTTGAAGAATTGTAGTCATGATGATCCTCTATTATTTACTACGCATGACATGATCCATTCTCAACATATGCGGAATTGGGTCGATGCTGTGCCACACAGTAGCTTTGTGGCACAGCATGCACAGCATCATGAGTATGTGTCCTGATGGACCCGCAATGCGCCATGCATGCTGTGAGGTTTAATGGGACTTGTCCCGAATTTGTTTCAAGGGTCTGGCTTTTCTCAGTTTTAGATTAGATTGGAAAGTGTTGTTGGGTTCGTGTAGATTTATTATGTATTTTGTTCTGATAATTTGAACCGTTCAATATATAGAATTAGTTAAGTATTATATGTCTATAAAAGATCACGTTGATTGGATATCGATAACTATTTCATCGGATTAGATTTCTGTCAACTGTTTATTTTTTTACTGTTCATTTTTTAAATACAAAGCTGATTTGATCACATAATTATCGATATCCGATCAACGTGATTTTTTACATGCATATAGTACTCGACGAGTTTTATATATTCAACGATTCGTATTATCGAAATAAAACCGTGATGGGCGCCACGGGCCCTACAACACCCTCCAGTATCAGACTGCAGGGAAGCCAATGCCTTATTTTAATTATTTAAATTGTTTATATTGCAAAATTTATTGAGTATATTATTCATTAAAAAAACCAAGGTAATCAGACATGTGTAATTTGATGATCAAGTTTTAACTGTTTTAAACTAAATTATCAAAATTATTTTGATCGTTTATTTTTTAAAAATAAATGTTGTTTTGTTTTGACAATTATTCTGAATTTTTTCATGAATGATTTACTCGACAAACCCAATGATATAAACTATTCGGATCAACGTTATGGGCTCGGGACACCTATGAGCCCTCACAGTGTCGTGTTATGTCTGTTAGGCACAAGATGCCCCCCTGTTTCGTGTCCTGAGCCCTGTTAGATAATTTGAGTTGCTTATATTGTAAGATTTGTCGAGTATATTTTTTATAAAAAAAATTCATGTTAATCGGATATACGTAACTCCATAATTAGTCTTAATTGTTTTTTAAAAAATATTAAAATTATACTAACCGTTTATTTCTTTTAAAATAAATATTATCTTGTTATGGGATTATAGATGTCAAATTGATCTAATTTTTTTACGTATAATTTATTCAACTAACATTATAATACGGGCCATTCGAATTATGAAAATAAACTTTAAACACGCTCCGACGGTATGCACATTAATATTTGGTATGACCACTTAGATTTCTTGTTCCCTATTTGCCCAAATATTTTTTAGGGAAAAAAAAATAAAGAATTTATTATTGTTTTGTCCACATTTCACTTTTAACCTTGCCTGGTTGTGTTTATTTCCTTCGTTTTTGTTTGTTATTTTTGTTATTTTTTTAAAAATACAAATAATTAAAAGCTTGAAAACATTTAACATTTTTTTTTTTTTTTTTGGGTATACATAATTTCATTAAAACATGTAGCGTCATACCACTACCATTCAATTTCCGATCGCACAGTAACATTTCAATCTTAGTTTCTAGGTAAAATACCTGAATATCAGCTATCCTGATAGTAACTTCAACATCATAGGCTCTTCTCGTAACCTATACCAAGATAGATAGAAGGTGCATCAATCCTGCAATCACCATGAAATCGCAAAGCATGACATTTTATGTCAATACAGAATTAAACACAAATATGGTAACAATTTAATAATACCTCTATCTGTCATTTACATAATACTTAAATCCAAACCATAATTAGAAATAAATAAATAAAGACCCAAACTCCAACTGACATAAATACCTCAAATTCACTTTCTTCGTACATACAATTATTAAATTGTGAGTAAAATCGAATCTCAACTAAAAGAACGTCACTGCTACTAAAAAAACAATCATTAAAAAAATTTCCCAAATCATATCGAACCCATCAATTTCACTTCTGACCCAATTCGAGTTTGAGGATCAAACGTAATGGGTAGAAAGAATCGTCTCTATTAAATGATTATATACATAAAAATTTGTTAAATAGTCGAAGCAAACCATGAGGATTATCAAAAGAAAGCATACCCGAGAACACAAAATTTACAGTGATGGAGATAAAACTTGAAAGTGTGTGTTGAAGAATTTTCAGACAATCGCTCTCAAAAAACAACTCCGTACATCAAAACCCTAACCTAGTGAAGTGGACCGAAAAGGGTTCGATGACGTTTTGATTTTGATTTTGTAGGCAGTAAGATAGTTCACAGCTGGCGTGGCGGCAATTGGATTCATCGTAACTCCTAAAATCTTATAAATTTGACATGATTATATTGGAATTTTTTTTAAGGTTTTACTCTACATGACATTGAGAGTCTTATTTCCATCAATAATTCGTTAGTTATATATTACCTTTTTATCTGTATGTTTACAATATTTGTATTATTTTCAGTTATTTTAACTTTATTAAATGTAATATCAGTATAATTATGTCAAAATTATAAAACTTATTAAATTTTCTTCAAACTTTAGAAAAAATTCGTGCAATTTATCCTAGGAAAAAATCATAAAATAAAATTTCAAAACAATTCGTGGAACAATTTTTTTAAAAGCACAACCAAACAATTTTTATTTTATTTTATTTTATTTATTTATTTTTTTTTGACGTTTGTTGTGGGAATGTTACATCATTCATAAGTTAAAATGTCCAATCTCCAAAGTTGAGTGTAGTGTGTACTAATAACTAACTAACCCAAGATAAAGGCAAAGAGAGACCCACACTTTTGCACTTTGGGATTTTAAATTGAATAAAGTTGAAAGCCCAATGAAAAGCTCTCTCATTTTGGCCTATGGGCCGGTCTGAATGAAGCAAGATTCTTTGCACTAATAGAGCAAGATTCTTTGTGCTAAGTTTTTATATAATAGGCTTGCAAACCCTTTAATTTCACCCTTAAACCACGTAGCAATAATCTTTGATATAGGGTATGCTTGGTATCACCTAAAAGTTAATTTTTATAATTATATTTTTTTAATTTAGAATAAATGGTAAATTTGTTTGGTGCAACATTTCATGATTTGTTACAAAAGTTTAACATGTTTGATTTGTCACATAACTTCTTTTTTTTTTTGTGCCAATATTCAAAATGCTCTCAAAAATTATTGACTTAGAGGGTTTTTTCTTTTTTTTTTTTTTGAAAAACAAAAAGAATTGTTAAAAAAATTTCAACTTATTTATTGTTACGCTCTAACAATCAAGTTAGTATTTGATGGGAGAACGAAGAATTATATTTATTCCTAACTTTTTAATTGTGACACATTTGATTTTGAATTTTGAATCTTGATCTAAATAAGGACAATTGAAAATACCATCGTTTAATTTTAAGGATAAAATCGTCAGCTTGATAAAATATAAATTAATTTGATAAAAATAAATGTCAAAAAAATATTTTTTTAAATTTTAAAATTATTTCTACACTCCAAAGATAAAATTATGTAAAATTGATAAATATTTTAGATATATTTATTTATATATTTTACCAAATTAATTTTTATTATATGTTTAGATGATGATTATATAATAGGTAGTTGTCAAACTCTTAATGTATAATCAATACATTTAATATATGAAATATTTTTAGTTTTGGATTTTTTTTGATTTAATAGATTGGTTTAATAATGATATCAAAGTTGTCGCCGTATTTGACCTTTGAAAAAATAGAAACTAATTTAATGAAAACAAAAACAACCACCCATTATATGATTATCATCCAAACAAATAATAAAAATTAATTTGGTAAAATAAGTAAATAAATAAATGTTTAAAAAAGTTATCAATTTTACATAATTTTATCTTTAGTGGGTAGAAATAATTTTTAAAAATTCTAAAATATTTTTTTGACATTTATTTTTGTCAAATTAATTATATTTTATCAAATTAACGGTTTTGCCCTTAAAAAATCAAATGGTATCTTCAGTTGTCCTCATTTCGATCAAGATTCAAAATTTAAGCTCAAATGTATTACAATTAAAAAGTCAATGACTAAAATAATACAAGACCAAAATTATAAGAACCATTAGCGTAATTCACCATTTATCTATTTCTTTATGTGAGCTTCTCCCTCTTTTGGGCTTAAGAGGAGATAGGGCACTGCCCTTTCGAGTTTGGACCTATTCTTTTGGGCTAGTCCGACCTTAGGATATTGACTCCCCACCACATGGACTATACCACATCACAAGATAAATAGGAATAGTAAAACCAAATAAACATAACATTTTTTCAGAAAAAGAAATGGAGTAGGTATTGACATGGAACACTTTTGGATGAACATAGAATTCTGGGAAGACTAGTAAAGGAAACATAGTTGTGGGGTTCCTCCATTAAGTTTTGACTTTTTTGAGCTCTCAATCAATCCACACCCTCTATAACACGTCTGTAAATTATTCATAGTTGCCACCAGAGTCAAAAAGTCTCAAACCCAAGGCACACTCTCTTCAATAATAATAATAAGAAAGATAACCTTAACACCACCACCATGCTCGTATGCTTGTATCTGGTAGAGGCTTCATGTTTCCTACTTAAATGCAATTTGCATATTCCAATAAATGATCCTTCCAAGACTCTTCACAATTCATCCTAGAATTTATATTATTTTATTATTTTATATATAAATGTCAAAGGCATTGGTTAATAAAAATTTAGGATAAATTATAAATACATTTATGAGATTTGTTTAAAATACAAATTGTTCATTTTAATTTTTGAAATTACATATTGTCTCTTTAAAATTGTATTCGTATAACAAATTATTCATTTTATTAATAAATCTTCAAGTCAATTAATAATTTAAATAATGTCATAAATATATCTTAATTAACAATTTTGATAATTTTGTTGTATAGAAGAGTAGTTATAAATTTTATTTTTTTTATTAATTCAGTTAATTTTAAAAATAAATGGTGGAGTATTTCTAATTTTCAAAACTATAGGGCCAATCTGTATTTTAAGTAAATCTTAAAGAATATATTTGTAATCTATCTCAGAATTTATAATAAGGGTTCGGATTCGTGAGGCTGACCATGGGGTCACCTTTCAATATATTTTTTTTCAATGATTTAAATCACTTATTTTGTATAAACCATTTATAAAAAAATATTATTTTTAGATGAGGCCCTATTTTTTGGCTCAAATATGGTGACTCAAAGCGATTGATTTGCTCACTTTATCCAGGGACCGGCTCTATAAAGCGATACAACAATGCTAGAGGGTCACAATTTTTGTGGCCACAATAGCTCAAAACTGCTAAAATGACGTCGTTTTGGCATGTTTTGCACCTAAAACGACGTAGTTTTGATTGTTTTGAGCCATTGTAGCTACAAAAATTGTGGCTCTGAAACATTTTTCAAAGCGATAAGATAAGGACTCTTCGTGTTTGTGATTGTGGGCTATACACTTGAGAGTTGTCAAAATTCACTAGAAAATCTTGCTCATCCAACTCATCTAGTTCGGTAGATTTTTCTTCACACAATACATTATTTTTAATAAAATTGTCTTTGGCATTTGTTAACAAAATGCAAGCATAAATATAATTAAATACCATTTTCAATTTAATTGTAAACTGGAGGTGACACATAAAAATTATAAAATTGGAGAGAATATAACATAATAATGAGGAAGAGTTGATTTATTAACGAGAAATCATTTACGCAAAAAATTGCCAGTCTGTTAACGGCTCTATTTCGAAGCTATCCCAATTTCCAACCTGAGCTTACCACCACCACTGTCTTTATTTTTTATATATTGCAATACTAACGCGGTTTTGAATTCAAACATTCACTCATTAATATATGACTTCGATAGAAAAATTTCGAGCTACTTCTCAAGAATATATATTTTCAATTTGATTTGCAATTATTTTTTTGAATTTTCATTGGAAGAATGTCATACAAATAAAATTTGTATACAAAATGATGTGTCTCATTATAAATGTTTATTGAAAACGAAAATTTCATTTGTTATGATTCATAATCACAATAATGTCATTATCACATCATATTATACAATTTTTTTTTTTTTTTTTTGTATGTTTAGGTACCGTTTGACAATGTTTATAGTTTATTATTTTTTACTCACGGAAAATATTAAACATATTTTATGTTTAATTTTTCAAAACAAGTTGGTTGCTAGTGGGAGGTGGTGGGGTGGTCGAAAGTGGTTGCCAACAATTAGAAATGATAGCCGGAGGTGTTTTAGGCCACAAGGTGTTAAGAGGTGGTTTTCGGCTGTGGGGCATGGGAACCAAAGGTGATTGTTGATGGTAAAAAATGGTAACAAACCTCGGAAGATGATGTCAGCTACTAGAGGCGGTTGGCAGTGGTCAGAAGTAATGATCGGAGGTGATTGTCAGAGGAGGTCACCAAGTTATTGCTGGTGGCTAGATAGGGTGGGAAAAAGAGGAAGAAATGAAAAAAATAAAATAAAAATAAAAAAATCTAAACAACTGAAATCCACTTTTTTATAATTACAAGAATTAATAAAAAAATTCATAACATATTTACAAATTTTTTGAAACAAAAATATATATCAAACAATTTTTTTTTTTACAATTTTCATTTTTTTTTTTCATGCATATATATGTATAATTAGGCTGTGTTTAGAATATGTATTTTAGTAGAGATTTAAAAATTAAAAAAAATAACGTAAGTAAAATATATATATATATATATATATTTGTTTTTTTTTAATTTTTGATTCATGCTCCAAAGAATTATAGAGACTAATGGTTCAGAAATCAGCGATGCATCAATGGTAAAGACTACTTGGTATCTCCAGATATTAACTTTCATCCCCCTTTCAAATTGAGCATCGTTATCAACTTTTAAGTCAATATGTAAAAACAAAATCCTTTTATTTTTGATCTCTTGGTTATGCATGTACTGAGCTTTTTACAGTGCACGTCATGCAGTCAAGTCTAAACAACTGGAATCCACTTTTTTATAATTATAAGAATTAATAAAAAAAAATTATAACATATTTACAAATTTTTTGAAACAAAAATATATATCAACCGATTTTTTTTTTTTTACAACTGTTTAGAGTATGCATTTGAGTAGAAATTTAAAAAGTAAAAGAAAAAACGTAAGTAAAATGTGAATAAAATATAATTTATATTTCATAAAATCTTTTTTTTTTTAAATTTTAACTTTTACTGAAATTAACGGGCCAAAGAATTATAGATTGTTGACTAATGGTTCAGAAGTCAAATAGGTGCTCGTGGATCGGATTTGTGCGATTTGCGGTTCAGTTTTGACTCGTCCGCATTTATGCGGTTTGGAAAAAAGTCAAACCGCAACCGCTCGCAATGCGGTTTGCGGTTTGTGCTGATAGGATTTGCGGATATGCAGGAGGTTATAGGCGGTTTGCGATTTGAATTTTTTCCTTTAAAAATTAACATAAAAATTGTTTAATTTTAACTCCACACATCTAAACCTTAACACTGAGACTGCCTACAGGTTGAATGGAATTGTCACTTAGGTCACCCAACAGTTTAACATCCATGATTTGCACAGTTTATATTTTGTAATATGAGAGCATTGTGTTGATCAAACATAAAAATCAGTTCAAAAAAAAGGTACTCTTTTTTTTTCTTTTTTCTTTGGGGAAAAATAAGTTAAAAAAAAGCATTTTGAATCATTTAAATCATTAACCAAAGTGCAACTTATGTAAGACTAGAAGTCAATTAAGTAAAACAAATACAGAACATATAATGGAAGGCAAAAAATATCTATGGATGATGGAATATGAACGGTCTAGCTTTTAAAAAAAAAAAGTTAGTGCGGGGCGGTTGTGGGCGGGTGCGGATCAAACCAGCAACCCGTCCGTAACCCGAAAAATTGAAATATTTCAAACCGTACCATATCTTATTGTATTTACAAAATCGCTTATACATGTACAGATAAAATCGAATAGAGCGAATTGTACCGATCGAATAAACCTATACCCAACCCTACCCCGCATCAAAGGTAAAGCCTACTTGGTATCTAGAGATATATTAACTTTCTTTCCTCCTTTCACATTGAGCATCGTTATCAGTTTTTCAAGTCAATATATAAAAACAAAACCCTTTTTGGTCTCTTGGTCATGCATGTACTGCGCGTTTTTACAGTAAACATCGTGCAGTCGAAGTCATCTATTATTGTATATTATATGGATCGCACGTTATAATTATTTTATTTTGAAATTACAAAAATTATTGATAAAATTGGCATATGGAAAATGATATTTATCATGTCACAAATTTTATTATTATTATTATTATTATTATTATTTTTATACATCTTATGTACACATGATGTTTTGTTGTGTAAAATTTATCAACAAATTTTGAAATTTATCAAAAATTAGAGGATTTATTTTAATCAAATCACAGCAGCTACACTGCAAAATTGAGGATAAAAAGTCATTTCAAACATATGATTGTCAATTATTCATAACTATTAAATCATGTAAGAATTTTAAAATGTGAAAATTTTCAATAGTTGTAGGTAATTTGGGATACTGGGATTAAGGTAAGCACCAGATATTTCGATCCGTCTAAACCGACTGAATCGAACTGATTCATCACATTTTGGACGGATACGTGAGACGAGCGGACTACTTTTTTCAATCCGCCTAGTTTTGAACAGATAACGAATTTGAGATTCTTTTGGCCGTAACTGAACTGTCAAACCACGAACACCTCTAGCAATTTGTAAGACTTTGTATTTTTAATTTGTTTAGATATTCTATTTGTATTTTCAATTGAAAAAAAAAGTTTAAATATTTTGTTGTGTTTTCAATTTGAAAATTCTTTTATCAAATGACAAGTGTTGATATTTGGTATTTTTGTGTAGAAAATATGAGACTTAATTTGGTTATTTTTTAAAAAAAATCAAATTAAATAGTTTTTAATTAAAAAATAATAATAAAATAGTTTTGAAAATGCATGATTTTCTTATATATATTTATTATTGATATTTGACAATTTGGTTGATAATCTTTTGATTATGTTGAGTTGAATTGTTATCCAAAAAAAAAAAAATATTGACAAGTTATATTATGTTTAAAATTTGTAAAAGTTTAAACCGCCAATCTAATTCGCATCCATCCGCTAATCCGCTCAATTCGCATCCATCAATCTGGTGGATGGATGCGGATTGATTTTTTTTAATCCGTCAATTCGACGGACGGATGGCGGATTAAAGGTTCTCCGGCCACAACCGAACCGCGAACAACCCTAACTAGGATTAAAATATTTGAGGACAAACTTGTAAACAAACTTAATTAATCGTAATTAGTATGCATGAATTATCATTTAGGAAGCTTTTATGCCGACATTAATTAGCAAAGTGGTGTGTGAATCACCATTCTATAACCACCTCAAAGCAAAGCATGCGAGTTAATGATATTGTAGTTCGTATTGCTTATCTAAAAGATTTTGTTTCGTCGTTTTCAAATGCACATCATCCAAATATCTAATAACAACTATGACATAACAATTAGAGAGTGTCCCTTATATATAAGATTTCAAATAATATAGAAAATTTCCAAAAATACAGGGAGCTCTCCAACACAGGGTGGTTTAATTAAAGAGTTATTATAATTTAAAAATTAAACCCACTTTTCAAATTTAATAATGTGATAGCATATTAACATATGTAAGATAACTCTATCTTTCACATATTCTCTAATTATCATTCAATTATCTCTTTTAGGCATCTCTAGATTTAAAAAGTGAGTCTACAATATAGATTTTTAATGTATATATTTAGTGCACAGATCAATCATGAGGTCATTTTTTTTAAATTCAAAATTTTAATGCATGGATCAAATTTGTTATAATTAGAATTCACACTAAATAGTGACTCATACCAAACAAAATTTGAATTTACACACTCCACTTTCTAGGTTTTTTTATTTCTATTTGGATAAATTACAAATACACCTCTTAAGATTTGTTTAAAATATAAATTGTTCCTGTAATTTAAAAAATTACAACCAATACAATGTCAAAAAAATTTGTTTAACAAAATTAACTAAAAAAAAAAGAAATTTCTAATTGCTCTTCTATATGATGATAAATTACATAAATTATTAATTGAAATAAATTTCTAAAATTATTAAAAATTATTAGTTGATTTGATGATTTATTAATAAAATGAGTAATTTGTTATGAAATTAAAAATTTTAAGGAGCAAAATATAATTTTTAAAATCATAGAAGACAAATCACATTTTAAATAAATTTCAGAAAATATATTTATAATTATTCTATTATTTTTTATGGTACAAAGCATTTCCATTTTGAAGTTGAGTATATGACAGCATGCTGACCAAAATTTACACTGAAAATTAGAATATATATTTATACAAACGTGCTGGAGACCCCGGTCTCCCAGCACCCTGCACCCGTCACACACGTGGGGGTTGGTCATTGGATTCAAAAAAAAAAAAAATTGACCAATCACGCTCTACTAAAGTTCTGGGGTCACTCCAGTGGAGGTATGAGGCTTTTTCCATATTTATATATCTATTGCATATTGAAAGGCGTCCTGCATAATATTTGTCAAGTGTATCATTCCTCAATCACAAATAGTTGGACTCTCGTGTTCTCTCTTAAATGTCAATATAAATCTGTTTGTTTCGAAATAAAATATTTTATACAAAAAAATATATAAAATAGTTTTCATGTAAACTAATTTTACATTTAAATTAATTTTTTTATTTTTCAATATTTAATTGACATTTGAAACAAAAAAATTTTAAGCAAAATCCTAATTAAGTCTCCATTATGACATTCTATCATACACTTACGTTGTATTTAATTAGGAGATTTGAGAAGAGTTTTGAAAAGAAAAAGAAAAAAGGTATGTGAAATGTAAATAAAATATATCTACGTTTTACTTAATTTCACACACATTTTCTCTTTTTTTTTCTTCAAATTCCTTCTTAAATCGTCTAACCAAATACAACATTAATGAACTTGAGGATATATGTATATGGAAAAATCTAATGTGCTAAAAGATTCTTGCGTGCTGAATATGAACTTCGTCAAAATTAGCTTATGGGATTTTCATTGCCAAATTATTTTGGGAATATGATGAAATATATATATTAAATATTTTACTTTGTTTTTCTGTTCAACTAAATAATAAAAAATATTAAGAGTAATGCTTAGAAAGGCAACAAAGGTGTAATATTATAGGGTTTTACGGTTTTGCTCATACCAGTTGGCACGTCTCACATTCCTACCAATCACGATCGGAACGCAATCACCGACTGCATAAGACGAAGACTTGTTTGTCGTCATTGCACTCCGTCAGTTTAGTTTGAATCTAAATCATAAATACAATTTTAAAAATTAATTATTAATTTATTTAAAAATATATATATTATAAAATTATGTAATTATAATTATCAAAGTAATATATATATATATATATATTTTAGGATTTAATGTATATTGTCCTTATTAGTAAATTTACATTAATATATGATAAAAAGTAAAATTTTAATTGAACATACTAAATTATTTTTTAAGTGTAAATAGAATCACCCCTGTTATAAGAGTTAATGTTGGCCTAAGTGTGGAATCCAAGACCTCCCCCTTACGCTATATTTAGTTGAGAGATTCGGAAAAGAATTTAGAAAGAAAAAGGAAAAATTAGTGTAAAACTAAGTGAAATGTAAGTATATTTTATTGATATTTCACCTAATTTTTTCTTTTTTCTTGTCAAATCTCTTCTTAAATTCTCCAACCAAATACAACATTAAGAGATATTTGGTGGCCAAAGAGCTAACTAACTAGGCTAGAGCCCCTTGGTTAACACGGGTCTTATTTCAATGATCAAAACTGTTTATCTTGTAAAATTCTTCATCTATATCATCTGCACAAAAAAGATTAAGTCAATCTGATAATTATAGCCTATTTAATTTATTGTATTTAAAAAAAAAAATGAATGATCTATTTTTAAAAATGTAGTTTAATTTTTTAGACACAAACGAGATAAATTGAATAGATTACAATTATCAGATTGATCTAATTTTATATATAAATAATATACATGAATAACTTTACAAAATAAATAATTTAAATTATTAAAATATAATTTATAATGAGCCCTATAAACCTGAACAATATCCTCCGATTTAGATTATGAACAAACAAATTCGACTCTATTTTCTTTAATAATCTACCCATCATAAAATAAACAGTTGGAAAAGAAAACCCATTTTGAGACCTAAGACTCCAACTGCAGACAAGCTGTAGCCTGTAGAGGTTAGGATTGGTTTGGCAAGGGCTCATTGGGTTTTTTTTTGGCTCAATGAGTCATAAAAGACAGAATAGGCTCATGAGCCACAACAGACAAAACATCACATCCAACCCTATAATCATTACACTCTTCTCTCACAAAAAAATCAAAAAAGTCAAAAAGTTAAAAGTCCTTCCCAAACTAAACTTTTGAATCCAGATTCATATAGTTAAAAAAGTCAACCTACTTTCCAAACGAAGGCTTAGTAAGTTGAAGTAGATTAATGTTTCATAAAACAACACATCAAGGACAAGACAACTTGGCCCTTTCTTTACGGCTATGAAATTTATTAAAAAACAAAGTTAAAGATGCACGCGCTTTTGAGATTGCCGTGCAAGTTGACTTTACTCGTTCCCAAATCCTTCAAAATTCTCAATTCCATTTAATAATTTTTTAAAATAAATAAACTTTTATTCTCACATAATTTTTATGATCAAAATGATGTAATAAAATATGTTTAAAAATTAACTTCTTCTGCTTTAAAGAGGGTTCAATTGTGAAAAATTATCTCTAAAGACCAAAGTAATCATATGTTCTTGGCTATTAGAGTCATTAATTGAAATTGTGTGGGTGATTTTCCGACCACACCGCCCGCTTAGTAATCAGCTGGAGAGGACTGGCAGAATAGATGGCCCCTGACTGACCTGTAACAGAAATATAAGAATCTCGCGGTGGTTTCGACCACCCGGGGGCACTCCGACGATCAAATCAGTATATCTCTCAAAGATAAATCAAGTACTAAACTCACAAGCTTGAGTATCAAAAGCATACCTTAGACCCATGGGGGTGCCTCTCTTTTATAGCCAATACAATCCTAGTCCCAAAAGGAGCCTGGCCCTAATGGACTTAGGATTACTGCTAATCTGGGACTCCCAGTGGGATTAGGATAAACTCTCTAAGAGTCTTATCTTTACCCAAACTGAAGTCTTCTCCCAATCTAGGACTCTTGTTAGCCACAAATAATTAATCTTACTCTAATTTTTAAAATGACTGCAAGGGATAAAAGAGTCGAGGGATTTTCCTGTCCTATAGGACACGTGGCACCTCGGCTGACACGTCGGCGTCACCTTGCCACGTGTTGGTACTCAGAAAATATATCCCCACAACTGCCCCCTAGGTTCTATTACCTCGACATTCTGAGGTGATGGAACCTACACTGTTCGTTCATCTGTGCCCCTCTGTCCGAGATCAAACTCGCTGACCTCAAAGTTCCCTGGACTTTACTGTCCACTTCTGTTAAGTATCAAGCTTCATGCTTTCCAAGCTGCTCGAGATCACACTTTCTAACCGAGGTTCCAGTTCCATTAATTCGTAAACTCCAAGAGCTTTGCAACTGCTCCACTCACACTCTCTAGTGAGTTCCTGATTTCCAGTCATCTATTTGACTCCGGCGATTTTCATATCGGCGTTCATTTCACTTTGTAGGTTCATAAACTCTTACTTTTTTTATTAAGCTCAATCTTTCATAACTCTTCTGATTCACTTTGAATCCGTTTATTGGCCATCTGTGGCCTTCTGTTCTCGTTTGTCTTCAAGTTTTTGATTTCTCATTGCTAAAATGCCTGGAACTGTTCTTTGTCATATCCACTTTCTGTTACTAGCACCATGTCTGGTTCATTACTTTCTTGTTCTTCACATACTTACTTAGTGCCTGTGCACTTGACTTTATTCTTGAACTTTGTCGTCTTCTTGACTATTTTTCTCTTTTTTTATTTAATCCTCTGGCTTCTTCTCTCTCTAGCCCTTTTGCTTAAATCCGTCACTTGTTCCAAGCTTTCAAGCTTCTGCAACTGTCTTTGTTTCTCTCCTCAGGTGAAGCTTTACATCATTCTATCATTGTCGTCAGACTTCGGCAATTCTCATCCCGGCCTCCCTCTTTCTGGTAAGCCACCGTTCCTCCTGTTTTTATTTCTTGTTGCTTTTTAAGAAGCTCTGCTTCATTATTAATCACCATTGTTGTTTTACCCGTTGTTTCCAAATCATCTTCTTGAATATACATTGTTCACACATCTGTTGATTTCTGCCACTGTTCTTGGCTTGACACACTTGTGCAATCTTTTTGTCATAATTTCTTGATAGCTTCATCATCATTCTTGATTACGAATTACATTCATGTTTCTGTTTTCTGTGTCTTTTTCCAGATTCTTGCTTTCAATCTTTGCCTTCAAACTCCAAGGTGCCAAAAGCCGAGAAAAGCTTTGATCAAACTCTTCAGGAGATTGATGCTGAGTTTCGTGGCTGAGAAGGCTGCTGAGAAGTTCTTTTCAACTGTCTTCTGAGGGTGAGACACAACCTGCCGCTGATGCCGAGTAGTTTGCTTCTTTCTTGAAATTGACGCCGAGGTAACGGTAGAAAAGCTCCTCCGACTGACTGCCGAGGCTGAACCATCGTCGTCCGTTGAAGCAGATCAGTCCGACGTTAGTATATCTATCATACTTGCTCACTAAGTGCATCTATCACACTTCGTGTTCGCTTTCAGTATATCTATCATACTTGTTCACTAGGTGCATCTACCACGCTTTGTGTTCACCTTTAGTGTATCCATCACACTACGCTTACCTAGTGTATCCATCACACTCTCTTCACTTTTGTGTATCTATCACGCATGTTTGTCCACTTAGTGTATCTATCACACTTCGTTCACTTTTGTGTATCTAACGCACATGTTCGTGAGAATTGCATAATTCTCTTACACCCTTTCTGCACGAGGTGTAGTTTGGCTCGAGCTTACTTGCTTGCCTAGCATTCGCTTAAAATGTTGCATTAGTATATCTATCATACTTTGTTCACTTAGTGCATCTATCACACTTTGTGCACACCTTTTGTGTATCTATCACACGCTCACACTTTGCTTATAGTGTATCCATCACACTCGCTTCACCTTTTATGTATCTATCACACTATGCTCACTTTGTGTATCTATCACATGTTCACTTTGTGTATCCATTACACGCTCCCTTTGTGCATCCACCACACACGGTTGCTTAGTGTATCTATCACATATTTGCTCAGTGTATCCATCACACTTGTTTCGCTTTGTGTATCTATCACACTTTGCTTTGCTTAGTGTATCAATCACACCTTATTCGTGTAAGTGTATCCATCACACTCTCTTCACTTTTGTGTATCTATCACGCACATATTCACTTTTGTGTATCTAACGCACATGTTCGTGAGAATTGCATAATTCTCTTATATCCTTTCTGCTGAGGCTCAATAGATAAAAATAAGACCTGTGTAAAATCCACAAGCTGGATGAAGCCTTGGTCGTGTATTGATTCATTTTGATAGCGAAGAAATTCTCAAGAAGGTTCCTTGGGGAGTGGACGTAGACCCGGCATGCCGAACCACTATAAATCTTAGTGTTTGATTTTCTCTCCCTATCTCTCTTACTTTTATATTGATAATTATTTTTTTGTTTTTTATTTTGAATATTGTGTTTATTATTTTTTAATATTGTAAACTTTTTTAATAACCCAATTCACCTCCCTGTTAGATTACCTACCTGGGATAACAATCGGTATCAGAGCCAAAACTCTAGTCTGTGTGACTTAACTATCTTAGAGTAGATCATGACAACCCCTAGTTATTTCTTACTTGAGGGACAAACATCCAATACGCCACCACTATTTAGCAGCACAAATTTTAGCTATTGGAAAACTAGGATGACGATGACCCTATAT
Source organism: Camellia sinensis (assembly GCF_004153795.1). Lineage (NCBI taxonomy): Eukaryota > Viridiplantae > Streptophyta > Magnoliopsida > Ericales > Theaceae > Camellia > Camellia sinensis. The sequence goes on along the minus strand of NW_021024659.1, from coordinate 1,659,278 downwards.
GTTCAATTTAATGATTATGAATGCTGAAAAATTATTTGCAATGGTCTAAAAATTTCTACTAAAACTGTAAATGTGTAGACACCCCATTTTTGACCGCACTTAAGACTTGGGCACTACTGATGGTTTGCTCGGTGTTGAGAGATGTGCAGGGAAAAGAATCAGTTTTTTCGGCTAGAAGAGAGGCAAATCTTTCAAAACACTTTGTTTAGGGTTTTGGAGTTGAAGAAAAGAGGAAAGGAGAGGAGAAAACTAGTTTGGGAGAAGTTCGGCATAAATCCGGGTAGAAGTGAGTCGAGCAGCCCTCGCTGAATCGGGCTTATCTGTCTGTACACTTGGAGTTTAGCTATGGGGCCACCACCATCGGAAAGCTTACTTCCGGGACTTCATTTTTCACTCAAGAATCTCCTAGAGCCAAGTCCGGGTGGGGGAGATATGATCAGTTGAAGTCGGGCATCATCCCGGTTGGATCGAGTCTGCGCGGCTTCACGAAAAAGGGCATAACTTTTTTCACAGGAGGAATTTCAATGCAAGGTTTACGCCATTGGAAAGCTAACTTCCGGGGCTTCAATTTGGACACCAATCGGTAGTTTTTTGACCTTACCGGCCATCCACCGGCACTATATTTATCCGGCCGGCAATTTATTGTGCCGACCGGCACTTTATTTTGGCCGACGACCAAATTTTCTGGCCGGTTTGCACCATTTGCACCCTCCAAGC
>NW_021024659.1:1592915-1655176 GCF_004153795.1 Camellia sinensis | reverse complement strand
ACTTTAAGCAATAACCTCGGCCTATCTTCAACTTGTAAATTGCTACAAATTTCAACAAGTGAATTAAGGAATAATTTCGGTTTAACTTCAGTTAAACATCATCTTCGGTTTAACTTCGGTTAAGTATCATCTTAGTTTAACTTCGGTTAAACATCATCTGGGCTTAACTTCAGTTAAGCATCGTCTCGGCTTAACTTCGGTTAAGCATCGTCTCGGTTTAACTTCAGTTAAACATTATCTGGACTTAACTTTGGTTAAGCATCATCTCGGCTTAACTTCGGTTAAGTATCATCTCGGCTTAACTTTGGTTAAGCATCGTCTCGGTTTAACTTCAGTTAAACATTATCTGGACTTAACTTTGGTTAAGCATGGCTTAACTTCGGTTAAGCATTATCTCGGATTAACTTCAGTTAAGCATCGTCTCGGTTTAACTTCGGTTAAACATCATCTGAGCTTAACTTCGGTTAAGCATTATCTCGACTTAACTTTGGTTAAGCATCGTCTCGGTTTAACTTCGGTTAAACATCATCTGGGCTTAACTTCAGTTAAGCATTATCTCGGCTTAACTTCGGTTAAGCATCATATTGGTTTAACCAACTTGTAAATTGCTACAAATTTCAACAAGTGGTAAACGCATTCTTTTTCTCTCTGCCCCCAGTGTGAACTTAAAATCCACTTGGGTTCTTATCATACATGTAGCTTCGACCTTGTCGCCGAGATTTAATTCAAGCCGAGGTTGTCGCCCTTGGTTTCTCTATTGATCTTACTTGGCTCCAACCTGAGTTTGATTTTCGGCCTCGCATCGGCGAGCCGTTTCTCTTTTCTTGTTCCGACGTCTTTGTTCTCGGCATGTCCTCATCGACCCTAGCATACTTCTCAATTCTTGCCAACTTTAGTCTGATCTTGCGTGTTTTCTTTTTATCTTCTGGGATCTGAGATCTGCTCATTATGCTTTTCTCTTCTCAGACTCAGGTGCCGAGATCTTACCTTCTGGAATCTTGGATCTACTCACTCTGGTTGAGCTCTTCTTTTCTCGGACCTACTCATCTAGGCCGAGATCATGTCTTCTGGGATCTGGAATTCGGGATCTGCTCACTTAGGTTGAGCTCTCATCTTCTCGGGCCTACTTGTCTAGGCTGAGATCATGTCTTCTCGGATCCGGGATCCAGGATCTGGAATCCGGGATCTGCTCACTCAGGATGAGTTCTTCTATACTTAAATGTTATCTCCTTGGGAGCGTTCATGCCCCCTGTCTTTGCATCCCTTCTGGAAAGGTCTTCGTTCTTCTGCAGGTATCTATCCTTCCATACCTGGAGGTCGTCTTCGTTGCTTCGATCTGTTGTCTTTGGTGCGTCACCTTCCTGGCCGGTTTTTTTCACTCCGTGACTCTGGTCACGAGTTTCTATGTTGCTACTGTCCCCTTCCACATCGAGATCGATAGGTTTCCGACTCCCAGCAGGAGCGTTGTCTCTAATCTGGTCCTTCTGTTCGTTATTGGCCTTCTTTCTTTCCCACAGACGGCGCCAAATTGTGTGGGTGATTTTCCGACCACACCGCCCGCTTAGTAACCAGCTGGAGAGCACTGGCAGAATAGATGGCCCCTGACTGACCTGTAACAGAAATATAAGAATCTCGCGGTGGTTTCGACCACCCGGGGGCACTCCGACGATCAAGTCAGTATATCTCTCAAAGATAATCCAGTACTAACTCACAAGCTTGAGTATTAAAAACATACCTTAGACCCATGGGGGTGCCTCTCTTTTATAGCCAACATAAACCTAGTCCCAATAGAAGCCTAACTTCTATAGACTCAGAATTACTGCTAATCTTGGACTCCCAGTAAGATTAGGATAAGTAAGATTAGGATAAACTCTCTAAGAGTCTTATCTTAATACTCACTGAAGTCTTCTCTCATTCTAGGACTCTTGTCCCTCATCCAGGTTGAGTTCCCTTTTCATTCTAGGACTCTTGTCCCTTATCCACTTATCTTGGATTCCGATATCTTCGGAGATCACCTCGGCCTTGCCGAGATCACCTCGGTGTCACGACCAGGACACGTGGCACCTCGGCTGACACGTTGGCGTCACCTTGCCACGTGTTGATACTCAGAAAATATATCCCCACATAAATCATGTAATAGAAATACTCTATTATACATTTGGTTTAATAATTGTGTAATTGAGTTCAACTCCTAAAAAAAAATTTATAATGTGTTGTGATTGTATTTATTTATCATATTTGTAATTATTCTCCTATCAATTGATAAAATAAAGAAAAAGAAAAAAAAGATCAGATAAGATTTAAAATATTTTTTTGATAGTTAGATGTCCCACTAAATAAGATTTTGGGCAAATTATACTAGTAGTCCTTATATTTTATTTTTTGTAAATTTCTGGACAAACTAGACATCATTATCAACAACTTTGTAGAAGAAATCATCTCGAAATTTTGAGTATAAAATTATCTAAAAATTCGGGTAAACATGCGGGCAGATTCAAAACAATTTATTCTCAACACAGTTTCAGATTTAGTTAAAAATTTGTATAAATTCGTAGAAGGCTCAAATATTATTTCCAAAAATTTCTGGACAAACTAGATATCATTATCAACAACTTTTTAGAAGAAATCATCTCGAAAGTTTGAGTATAAAATTATCTAAAAGTTCGGGTAAACATGCGGGCAGATTCAAAACAATTTATTCTCAACACAGTTTCAGATTTAGTTAAAAATTTGTATAAATTCGTAGAAGGCTCAAAAATTGTTTTCAAAAATTTCTGGATAAACTAGACATCATTATCAACAACTTTGTAGAAGAAATCATCTCTAAATTTTGAGTATAAAATTATCTAAAAATTCGGGTAAACATGCTGGCAGATTCAAAACAGTTTATTCTCAATACAGTTTCAGATTTAGTAAAAAATTTGTATAAATTCGTAGAAGGCTCAAAAATTATTTCCAAAAATTTCTGGACAAACTAGACATCATTATCAACAACTTTGTAGAAGAAATCATCTCTAAAGTTTGAGTATAAAATTATCTAAAGATTCGGGTAAACATGCGGGCAGATTCAAAACAATTTAGACAATGTATCATATGTATACAATCTGAAAATTTCAATTATATAAAAAAAATAAGAAGGTTGAGAGAGTTTTCTTACTAAAATCTTCAATTAATGAATCCTTCACCAAATCTTTAACTCCTCTTCAATTCTTCACTTTCCCAAGCTATTTCCTTAGCCCTTTCTTTACCATTTCCAGCATATGAATTCTAAGCTTGAGATCTCTCTCTCTACAATGTCTCAACTCTTAAACCCTTTTTTTTTTTTTTTTTTTTTTTTTTTTTTTTTTTTTTTTGGAGATGCTCTCAACACAATGCACAATACATACACCTCATTCTTCCATTACACACCACGTGTGCACATGGACACTAACACATTCTATTGAGGCTCCAGCACATCACTCACATGCACACACACTCACAACAGATTTCTCAATACACCCACACCCATAAACACTCTCATTTCTAGACTCTTACATAATTCAATTTATATTTTTGCTTAATTTAATTGAGCAACACTTAATTTTAATAAATCTTGATTAACACATATTTAAATTAATCAAACATAATCACAAATCCCACATAAATTAATTGGTCTAATTTGACTTCCCAATTAATTTTTGTTTAATTTTATCATTCTGAATCAGATTTCAAATCAAACTCCCAAAATGCTCCAATTATCAAATTAAACTTATTGAGCTCATCAATTTTGGTTTCTCTCACCTTTAAGGCCTTCAATTTCATATCAAACTCAAAATCTCCATCTATAAATTACATATTCAATTGAGCACCTCATAAATAAATGTAATTCATAATAATCTAAATTCTCAATCCTCACAACTCAATTAACTCCAATTCGGACCCAATTGATCAAATCTTAGTTTTATTAAACTGAATCGAATATTTAATTACACTTTCATAGGGTCCAATACTTGAAATTAAACTGATTTAACTTATCAATTTCACCTCCTTAGGCTATTTGAACGTTCAATTTCTAATTCTAAAATAAATCCTTAATAAAATAATTTATAAATAACAAATATTAAACACCCACAAAATTATTATTATTTATTTATTTATTATTATTATTTATTTTTATTTATTTTTTGTTAGTGATTGAATTGGATTAATTTAAAATTAACTTTTACCCTAATACATATTTCAGATAGACTCTGGATAAAATTAATTAATTTATTTATTTATCTTCTTTTAAAAATAATAAAATGTGGATTTTCACATGACCCCACAACTCCCAATGTATTAGTCAAGGTATCACGTGGCTAAGGTGACGTCGACGTGTCAGTCGAAGTGCCACGTGTTCTGGTCATAATGCCGAGGTTATCTCGGTAAGGCCGAGGTTACTTCCGAAGATATCGAAATCCGAGATAAGCGGATAAGACACAAGAGTCCTAGAAAGGGGGAAGACTTCAGTTTGGAAAGGATAAGACCCTTAGGGAGTTTATCCCAATCTTACTAGGAGTCCATGATTTGCAGTAATCCTAAGTCCATTAGAGCTATGCTCCTATTAGGACTAAGGTTGTGTTGGCTATAAAAGAAAGGTACCCCCATGGGTCTAAGGTACGCAATTTATATTCTGAACAGTGAGATTTGCACTATTGATTATCTTTGAGAGATATACTGACTTGATCGTCGGAGTGCCCCCGGGTGGACGAACCACCGCCGGAATCTTCTCTTTCTGTTGCAGGTTAGTCATGTGTCATCTATTCTGCCAGTACTCTCCAGCTGAATACTGAGTTGGCAGTGTAGTCAGAAAATCACCCACACAATTTGGCGTCGTCTGTAGGAAAGAAAGGAGAATAGATGGCCAGTAACGGACAGAAGGAAAAGATTGGGGACGACACTCCTGTTGAGAGTGGGAGACCAATTGACCTTGATATCGCAGGAGACGAATGCAACACAGAAACTCGTGACCAGAAACAGAGTGAAAGACGTCGGCCAGACTGGCGACGTATCAAAGAAGCCAGATCGAAGTGGGTACTACAACGAGGACGACCTCCAGGTATAGAAGGATAGGTGCCTGCGGAGGGACGAAGAGGTAAAAGAGATAGCAAACAAATTGGCAGACCTGCAGTCGGTCGTCAATTTCATGATGCAAAATAACGTCATGCAGCCACCGTTCTCGCTGCAAGACACGCCGATACCAGCGGCCAACACCCAGAAAGGAGGGCAGAAAACAATCCCCGTAGCCCCTCAGCACAACGGGAGCGAAAGATACTCTCATCAACCTTCTAGGGAGGTCGGACGAAGAGAGTCAAGAAGAGAAGAATCACGGAAGACGCATCGCACAAAGGAGGCAGACCCCAAAGGACATCGGCATGTTCAGGGGCAAGCACCGTGCTTCGACACAACTCATGGAGAGGGGTCGAAGAGGACTCACCACGAAGCTGAAAGTAGTGCACCAAAAAGGCTGAAAGCAAGAGATAGTCGAGCTCTTGGGCGGACAAAGGAGGACTTAAGAGATTACCTCAAGAGGAAGCAACAGAATGCTGACACTGAGGTAAACTCCCCAGATAAGCCGAGGACACCACTCCCGGTGGAGTTGGACAGGTTTGAGGCGCCAAAGAGATTCAGTATGCCGAGATGCTTTTTCCATATTTATATATCTATTGCATATTGAAAGGCGTCCTGCATAATATTTGTCAAGTGTATCATTCCTCAATCACAAATAGTTGGACTCTCGTGTTCTCTCTTAAATGTCAATATAAATCTGTTTGTTTCGAAATAAAATATTTTATAAAAAAAATATATAAAATAGTTTTCATGTAAAACTAATTTTACATTCAAATTAATTTTTTTATTTTTCAATATTTAATTGACATTTGAAACAAAATTTTTTTAAGCAAAATCCTAATTAAGTCTCCATTATGGCATTCTATCATACACTTACGTTGTATTTGATTAGGAGATTTGAGAAGAGATTTGAAAAGAAAAAGAGAAAATGTATATGAAATGTAAATAAAATATATTTACATTTTCCTTAATTTCACACACATTTTTTTTTTCTTTCAAATTCCTTCTTAAATCGTCCAACCAAATACAACACTAATGAACTTGAGGATATATGTATAATGTATATGAAAAAATCTAATGTGCTAAAAGATTCTTGCGTGCTGAATATGAACTTCGTCAAAATTAGCTTATGGGATTTTCATTGCCAAATTATTTTGGGACTATGATGAAATATATATATTAAATATTTTACTTTGTTTTTCTGTTCAACAAAATAATAAAAAATATTAAGAGTAATGCTTAGAAAGGCAACAAAGGTGTAATATTATAGGGTTTTACGGTTTTGCACATGCCAGTTGGCACGTCTCACATGAATCCGGATCTTCGGTCGCACTCAAAATTCAAGTAGTTTCAAAATTTATTTTTCAAATGGATCTTCTTTTGGAGGGTTTTTTTTTTTTTTTCCTTCTTCTTTTCTTTTTATTCTTTCTCTTCGATCTGTGTTTGGTTTTGAAGAAAACCAGAGAGGAGAGGGGAGGGGAGGGGAGGGGAAGAAGAGAGAGAGGAAGGGAGAAGAAGAGTTAAAGCAAACCACCAAGCATCATCATCAACAAACCCAGAAAAAAAAAATCTGATTTGAAATTGGTAAAAAAAATTTCAAATCCAAATTTCAAATTTCAACAAAAATCTGATTTCAACAAAAAAGGGGGAAGATTAGAGAGGAGCTTCCCAAAATTTCAAACCCAAGAACAAATTTCAAACCCAAAATCCAAGCTGTGTAAAAAAAAAAAGGAGGAAGATCAGAGAGGAGAGAGAGAAGATGAGAGAGAGGTGGGTTCCGTCCTCTGCGGTGGTGATGGTGGTGGGTTCCTCTTCCTTCTTCTCCCCTCTTCTTCCCCTCCCCTCCCCTCTGGTTTTCTTCAATCAACAAACCCAGACCGAAGAGAAAGAAGAAAAAGAAAAAAAAAACCCCTCCAAAACGACGTCGTTTTGGAGGGCGATAGGAGAGTGCGACAGGGGAGTGCGACCGAAGATCCGAATTCCGTCTCACATTCCTACCAATCACGGTCGGAACGCAATCACCGACTGCATAAGACGAAGACTTGTTTGTCGTCATTGCACTCCGTCAGTTTAGTTTGAATCTAAATCATAAATACAATTTTAAAAATTAATTATTAATTTATTTAAAAATATATATATTATAAAATTATGTAATTATAATTATCAAAGTAATATATATATATATATATATTTTAGGAATAATGTAGACAAGTAATGAATAACAAAAAATAAAAATTAATTAAAAAAACTACTTCACCACCTTGCAAGAAAATTTTGCCCTCCAGCTCACTCCTAAGTGTGGAATCCAAGACCTCCCCCTTACGCTATATTTAGTTGAGAGATTCGGAAAGGAATTTAGAAAGAAAAAGGGAAAATTGGTGTAAAACTAAGTGAAATGTAAGTATATTTTATTGATATTTCACCTAATTTTTTCTTTTTTCTTGCCAAATCTCTTCTTACACTACAAAAAAAAGCACTTTTGCCGAAAGTCGAAATTTTACTTTCCCCGACAAAATTTTTTAATCGCCACAGGTCTTTAGTGACCAAAGTTTTAGTCGCCAACAGTATTTTACACTTTTGAAAATCATACATTTACCGACTAATAATTTAGTCGTCAAAACTCACTGAATCACCGACTAAACCGTTTAGTCGCCAAAATAAAGACTTTTGGCGACTAATAATTTGAGTCGCCAAAGGTGTTTCCGTCGAAAAAAAAAAAAAACCTACTTTTTTACTTTTTCTGAGATTCGAACCGCCAACCGTCCCACATTCCAAAGCTTTAGCAACACACTCCCTCCACTATGCTACTACAACATCACATGAATATATATGCAATATATATTATTTATATAGTATATTGACCGGTATTAATACAAAACAATATATATAAATATAATTTTTTTTATTCAATATAATTTATGTAAAAAATAAATTATTTACTAAAAAAAAATTTAGGCCACTTTTGGCGATTAAATTAAATTTTTAGTCGCCAATTCTATAATTTTCGGCTACTAGTTAGTTTTTAGTCGCTAAAAAATTAAGTTCCGCCTAAAAATAAAACTTTCAGCGACCAAACTGTTTTTAGTCGGCAAAACACCTATAATCGGCGACCAAACTGTTTTTTAGTCGCCAAAACGATCACTTTTGGCTACTAAATTATTTTAGTCTCAAAAAACCGTGACTTTTGGCTACTAAACAACCTTTAGTCGCTAAAACCCCTATATTCGGCGACTAAACTGCCTTTTAGTCGCTAAAACCCCTATATTCGGCGACTAAACTGCCTTTTAGTCGCTAAAACCCTTATATTTGGTGACTAAACTCTTTTAGTCGGCAAGAGTGATCAATTTTGGTGACTAATTCCATTTTAGTCACCAATTCTACTACTTTCAGCGACGAAAAATACAGTTTTAGTTGCGAAATCTGCTTTTTGTTGTAGTGTTAAATTCTCCAACCAAATACAACGTTAAGAGATTACTTGGTGGCCAAAGAGCTAACTAACTAGGCTAGAGCCCCTTGGTTAGCACGGGTCTTATTTCAATGATCAAAACTGTTTATCTTGTAAAATTTTTCATCTATATCATCTGCACAAAAAAGATTAAGTCAATCTGATTATTATAGCCTATTTAATTTATTGTATTTAAAAAAAAATGAATGATCTATTTTTAAAAATGTAGTTTAATTTTTTAGACATAAACGAGATAAATTGAATATATTACAATTATTAGATTAATCTAATTTTATGTATAAATAATATACATGAATAACTTTATAAAATGAATAATTTAAATTATTAAAATATAATTTATAATGAGCCCTATAAACCTGAACAATATCCTCCGATTTAGATTATGAACAAACAAATTCGACTCTATTTTCTTTAATAATCTACCCATCATAAAATAAACAGTTGGAAAAGAAAACCCATTTTGAGACCTAAAACTCCAACTGCAGACAAGCTGTAGCCTGTAGAGTAAGTTGAAGTAGATTATGTTTCATAAAACAACACATTAAGGACAAGACAACTTGGCCCTTGCTTTACGGCTATGAAATTTATTAAAAAACGAAGTTAAATATGCACGCGCTTTTGAGATTGCCGTGCAAGTTGACTTTACTCGTTCCCAAATCCTTCAAAATTCTCAATTCCATTTAATAATTTTTAAAAATAAATGAACTTTTATTCTCACATAATTTTTATGATCAAAATGATGTAATAAAATATGTTTAAAAATTAACTTCTTCTGCTTTAAAGAGTGTTCAATTGTGAAAAATTATCTCTAAAGACCGAAGTAATCATATGTTCTTGGCTATTAGAGTCATTAATTGAAATCATGTAATAGAAATACTCTATTATACATTTGGTTTAATAATTGTGTAACACTTTGTATGAGTTATTGAGTTCAACTCCTATAAAGAAAAATTTATAATGTGTTGTGATTGTATTTATTTATCATATTTGTAATTATTCTCCTATCGATTAATAAAATATATATATATATATATTAAAATGATAAAAAATCAATACTTGGTCTCACTTTAAATATACGCGTCATATGTATTAATTTTATTTACAATTTTTCAATTTGGGTAGCATTACTCAAGCAATAATCAAAATATTCTATCTCTATTTTATGTATATCTATTATATATTGGTAGTGCTACACGCACTAATTAGTATATTAATATATGTTATGATATTATTAGTTGAAAATTATAACCTCATAACCTATTATATAAATTACAAATATTTAAAATTCTTAAAATTATACCGCATCATCTGTTAATATATTAATTGATACATATAATATTATTCATTATATATACTTATATATAAAGCTCACAATTCAAAAGGTATTAAAACTTTTGTAATTTTTTGTTTTCTTGTTAATTGCTTTAAAAAGTAACTATTATCAACTATCACATTCAACCCATCTTCTTTATTTGTCAAATTATCAAAAAAAACAGTCCTTCTATGTTCCGTAATTTTGTTTACCCAGTACCCCACTTCTAATAACGTAGCTAAGACTAATGTAACGCGATCTTACATTACACACCTTTCGTCTTTAACCCCTTCTAGTGCCACATCATTGAAATTAAATCGAACGAACAAAATTAAAAGAATAAATCATTCTTCTCAAAAAAATTAAATGTAAAATTGTAAATACATTATGCACTCGCCGATAGTATTATATTATATTAAATACAATTCATGACAGTTTTAAAGCTTTGTCCATTTTTTCCCCCCATGAATATTCATATTGTTAACTGTTCCAAAAACAATTTTCAAATTCATCCATCTATCTTATTCACGTACTACTAATATATATATAAATGAAGCCATCTCCCCATGAGTCTACATTCTTCTTATTCACCCTCTCATTCTCAAAACAATGGCTTTCAACCTCTTCTTCTCTTCTCTCACAATATTTTTCATTCTAGCTTCTTCCATTCCCTCTCCATCTTCGGCCGATGTCCCTCCTGCAAATCCAATCTCAACCGGAACTGCTTGCAAGGACACTCTATACCCTGCCTTCTGCAGATCAGTCCTTCCCACCAACAACAACTCTGCCAATGTCTACGACTACGGTCGAATATCAGTCCACAAATCATTATCTTCTGCTCACAAATTCATCTCTCTCATCGATAACTATCTCCATCATTCCTCCTTCTTGACACCTTCTGCCATTGCAGCTCTCCAAGATTGCCGATTCCTAGCCTCTCTCAACTTAGATTTTCTCCTAAGTTCTTTCCAAACTGTCAACACTAATTCCTCAGTCCTTCCTAGTATTGAAGCTGATGACGTGCAGACAATGCTCAGTGCCATTTTAACTAATGTGCAGACTTGTTTGGATGGTCTGAGAGACACTGCTTCAGCTTGGAGTGTGAAGAATGGGCTCTCAATGCCTTTAGCTAATGATACAAAGCTTTACAGTGTTTCTTTAGCTCTCTTCACCAAAGGCTGGGTTCCCAAGAAGAATAAGGTGGGTAATAATAAAAATCAAATATTGTTTTTATTTATCTAGCCGTTACAGAATCAATAAAATTTAAAAAACAAAAAAACAAAAAAAAACATTTTTTTTTTAAATATGCATTCTTCAACACAAAAACATGTGATTACATTGAGATTCCAAAGAGTGCAGAGCCATTCATCATATTCTCTTATATTTTTACTGCTGAATTTGTTGATACAAAGTTAAGACACAAAAAAATTACACAGGAAATGTATTGTGCGGTTTAAATTTAGAGTTGGTTTGGTATGTTTAAAAAAAGTAAAAAAATCAAAAAGTTATTATCCTATTTAAATCATATCATCTTATTTAAGTCACGTCACCTCTCTAACACATCACTTCAAACCCAACCCAAACCCAACTTACATTTCATAAAAATTCAAAAGTACACTTATTGAGATTATCTCAAACAACCCTTAATTTAAGTATCCATGTTATATTTTTGGTACATTTTGTATCATTACTCTTTTGTTTATTTTGGAGTCACTGCACTCCATTCAAACCTTCACGTGAAGAGTAACAACGTGCCACTCAATTTCTTAAACCAACTCCTTTTAAATTTTTATTGATTTAGTTGTTTTTTATTTTGTATGTTGCATATGTCTTAATATTTTTGTTAACTTAAATCCTGTAGTTGCATAATATTTTCTGATTTCGTTTGAAGCTTAATGCGATAAGAAACAACGGTTTCAAGACACTAACTAAATGTCTCCAAGATCATTTTGGGATCAACCTAAAATGTCACATTATTTTCAAAACTTTTTTGACCTTCATGATTTCTTTTTCAAATTTATGTTAAAATTTTTCTTCTTCCAATGTAGTCAAATTGAACCTATAAATATATATTTTTAAAATAAAAAAAATAAATCAACAATAATAAATTATTAAAAAAATCAATTCCAAATAAATTGTCAATGGAATCGGATCTCAAAAAAAAATATATATTATCAAATCTAAGATGTCAATTCTTTCTTAAATTAATTGTTTTATTATTGTACATGTTGTATATCTTTTAATCATTTTATTATAATATTTTGAATTTGAAGACATCGAAGCCGCCTGGAAAAACGCCGATAGGCTTCAGAAACGGCCGGTTACCGTTAAAAATGTCGCGCCAACACCAAGCGATTTACGAGTCAGTAAGTAGGAGAAAAGTTCTTCAGACGAGTAACGACGGCGTGGTTCCGGTGAGCGATATTGTGGTGGTGAGCCAGGATGGGAGTTTTAATTTCACAACCATTACTGATGCAGTCAATGCAGCTCCCAGAAGCTCCAATGGCAGCAATGGCTACTTTCTCATATATGTCACCGCTGGTGTGTATCAAGAGTATGTGTCCATTGGGAAGAACCAGACTTATTTGATGATGATCGGCGATGGTATTAATCAGACTGTGATCACTGGGAATCATAGCTTTGATGATGGGTGGACCACCTTCAATTCTTCTACCTTTTGTGAGTACAAAATACTTCCCTCATCATTTAAGAAAGGGTGAATTATATACGGTCTATATAGTTTACATCATGTATTAATTTAGTCTTCGTTATTTTAATTTGTTCAATTTTACCTTTTAATTTAATATATTATGTCATTTTAATCAAATAAATAACGATTGTTAAATTTGGTGAACGAAAAGTCAAACTATGTGTCAATTTGGTCCCTATAGTTTACACAATATGTCAATTTGCTTCCTGTCAAAATCAAGCAAATTAAAATAATAGGGACCAATTTGACACATTATGTAAACTACAGAAACCAAATTGACACATTATGTAGACTTTCCACCCACCAAACTTAATAGCCGTTATTTATTAGACTACAGTGACACAATTTGTTAAATTAAAAGGCAAAATCGAGCAAATTGAAACAATAGTGACTAAATTGACACATCATATAAATTACAGGGACCATTTACATAATTTACCTTTTAAAAAACAACAATGTCACATATCAGGAAAATTACTCGGAATAATATATTTATGGATCAAAATTATTTTAGATCCAATCCACATTCAATTAACTTCAAATCTGAATCATTTATTTCATTTTTCTAGATAACTTATAAGAAAATGATATACAAATCCATTTTATAGACTCATTTATATATAAATAAGATGATTGGTGAATGATTAGAGAAAATATGAGAAAAAAAATTCATTTTAGATATTTTAAGACATTATTCTATCATTAAATTTGAAAAATAAATCTAATTTTTAGACTTAAGTAACACTTACTCTAAATTATAACAGCAGTGATTCAGACCCCCTCAAACTTCAACCCCCACCACCCCACACACACGTGGCGGGTGGTGATTGGAGGAGGAGAAAAAAAAAGGAAAACAAAAAGAAAAAGTGACCTATCAAAAAAGAAAGGGGGTCAAAAGGGGGTGGGGGAAAAGGAATCCCAATCTTTATACAAATTATAAAATTATAAATATAATTTATAAACTATCTCTTCGGTGCTGTTGGGCCATATTTTGAATATTTATATCATTCATTTTGTTTTAATATACATATAGTCATATACTTTGATAATATTTATTTCTAAAAATAGATGATAAAAATAATTTTTAAAATAAATTGTCCATTTTTTTAGACAATTGTTATAAAAGCACATGCTATAATTATGGATCAATTTAATTTTTATTTTAATGAATAATCTATATATATAATTAAACAAAACGAATTATTTAGATAGTTGGAGTGGACCTATAATAGGTCTCACAAAGCCCAATTTGAACAAAATGGACTATTTAGATAGTTGAGGTGGAGGCTCCAACAAAGCCTGACGGCACCTCTCGTGTTTGAGAAAATCAATCAGTGTGTTTAGATTTAATTTTTTAAATTTAATTTTTTAAAAATTGAGTTTTTTATTTTTTTATTTTTAATAAATATTTTTAAAATTTTAAACATTTTTTTTTTAGTTTTTAAGATGCACCTTACTTAGATATATCTAAAAAGTAAAATATTTATGAAAAAATATTTTAAAATATTAATAAATATATAAAAATACGAAAAATATATTGAGTTTTCAATTTTTTTTTATATTTTTGGTATTTAGTAATTTTTTTAAAAAAAAATTCACAAAAATTATACTTTTTAAATGTATTTATGTTAGGTGTATGTAGAAATTAAAAAAATTACTTAAAATATTAAAAAAAAATTCAGTAAAAACAAAAACAAAAAAGTAAAATTTTTTGAAAAGTATTTTTAGAAAACTCAAACCAAACAAAGTGAATCCTCTCCTTAAAACTTCCACAATAGGCTCATCCTAAATGATGTGGAATGTAATTTTTTTAAAATTAAAAAAGAAAATAAAATAAAATAAAAAATATTTTGTATATAAAATTTAAAAAATATTATTTTTAGAAAATAAAATTATATTTCATTTTCCTTTCTCTTATTCATTGCAATTGTACCTAATATATCAATAGATACATTTCAATATTTTATTCACTCATTGTTATGTTCACGAAATAAATATTATAGGTATATATAACTTATAAGATACGACATGCTTAAAAATAACGAATTACCATATTATGCCTGTGTTTGGCAAGTAAGTTTGCAGGTTTTTTTGGCTATTTTAGCCACAAAAAACAAAATAGGCTATTTTAGCCATAACAAACAAAACATCACATCCAACCCATAATCATTACATTATTCTCTCACAAAAAAAACTCAAAAAAGTCAAAAAGCCAAAAAGCCATTCCCAAACCAAGTTTTTAAGCCAGGCTAAATGCCAAAAAAGCCAAAAAGCCCAAAAAAGCAAAAAGCCACCCACTTCCCAACGGAGGCTATATGGAGTGTGTTTTTGAGAAGTTGGTAAAAAGTTGATTTTTTTTTTTTTTTTTTTTTTTTGCATTTTTTGGCTTTTTTATGTTTAAAAAGTTGATTTTTTTTTTGTATAAAAAACAAAATGCTAGCTTTTCTTTTTTTTTTTTTTTTTTTTTTTTTTTTTAAGGAAGTTTTCAAAACACCCAGGAAAAAGTAACAGGTAAAAAGAGTTGATTTAAAATATTCAAACAGAGAGACTACACAAATTCCAAAAAAATTTACTTAAATTTATCCATAAATAATTTTACTCATAGACTCTGCATTCCTAACTTTTGGCATATGTAAATAATGGAAAATGATATATAGCATATGTTTAAGTATAATCTGATAAATTTTGGTATCATTGTTTCAGCTGTGGTGGGAAAAGGATTTGTAGCGGCTGGAATAACATTCCGAAACACAGCCGGAGCAATCAAGCACCAAGCCGTGGCAGTTCGAAACGGCGCCGATTTATCCACATTCTACCAATGCAGCTTCGAAGCCTACCAAGACACACTCTACGCTCACTCTCTCCGCCAATTCTACCGCGAATGCGACATCTACGGCACCATCGATTTCATCTTCGGCAACGCCGCCGCCGTCTTCCAAAACTGCAACATGTATCCCAGGTTACCCCTCATTGGACAGTTCAATGTCATCACTGCCCAAGGCCGAACCGACCCGAACCAAAACACTGGCACTTCAATCCAGAATTGTACTATAAAAGCCTCCGATGAATTGGCTTCCAGTAATACTACTTTCGACACGTTTTTGGGGAGACCTTGGAAGCAGTACTCGAGGACTGTTTATATGCAGTCTTTTTTGGATGATTTGATTAATCCCTTGGGTTGGCACGAATGGATCGGTGATTTTGCTCTAAATACTTCGTATTATGCCGAGTTTAATAATACAGGGCCTGGTTGGAACACTTCTGAGAGGGTGACGTGGCCTGGTTATCACATTCTTAATGCTACTGGTGCTGCTAATTTTACAGGATCAGTTTTCTTGTTGGCGGATGATTGGTTACCTCAGACCGGAGTTCCATACAGTGGCGGCTTATGATTTCTTTAGTATTAGGAACACTGAAATTGATTACAGAATCGGACACAATTCACTTACATGAAATGGGTTCCATCTTTCAGATTCTGTGATTAATTTCTGTGCAAATTGAAAACAAAAATTGTTATTGCAATTTAGTAAAACATATTGTCCTCTGGGGTCTGTCTGTTCTGGTATTGTTGTGATTCTTTTTTGTTGTAGCAATAAGCATGCATGTAACAGCCAGGCTTGCACAAATGTGCTGCTTGGTTATTAGTTTGTGAATTCTAACTGCTATAGTATTATATTAATAGCAAAAATTTAGATTGTCATTAAATAATAGTTAAATAGTTAGTTTTTGTTAAATAGTAATTAAAAATCTTAGAATGCTATATTTTAGCAATGTTATGCAGATGTTAGAGTATCTTCAATGCTAAATGTCAAATTTGACATGTCATTGCTAAATTTTGACTATGCTACAAAAATGCTAAATTTTTTACACCAAAGCTTGTACAAATGGGCTGCTTGGTGATTAATTGTGATTCGTGAATTTAACTGTTCTATTAATTCAAACAAATTAAGGTAAAAAATTTCAAGTGGGAGTAAAACCAAAAATTTAAAATGTCAATAAGATTGTTCCTACATGATTAGCATAAGTACAAAAAAAAATGTCCAAAAAAAAAAGGCATTTTTCATATGTCGGGGAGCATATGATCGGTATTGTATTGAACCGGTGCTTCTAAATACACTCAAAAACCATCTCATCACACTCACCTCTCTCGTAAAGTTTTGCTCGTCGAGAATTGAGCTCTCACAGTTATAGGTATGATGAATTGTTTGTTAGATGTAATTGGAAGAACCCATATTGCACACAAAATGACCAGAATGAAATGAGAACAAAACCCCCTAATCAAATGACTTGGCTATGAAAATAGAGTCTTGTCACAAGCCAAATAAGGTCTGGCATGGGGTAACCATTTGATGTTAAAAACGAACAGAAGTACAATAAAGAAATAAATAAATTTAAATGTGTAGTACAGATTTAAAATTCTGAACACTTTTCTAAATACATGCTGTGAAAATGAAATAACGTTTGAGATCAATACAATGATGTTGTCATCAAAGATCAATTGGTAGCCAAAACTTGGACAATGTCCAAAGCAGTATAGCATAACTTGCGAAGAACTTGATTCTCTCGAGCCAACTCCAATGAATATCCTGGTTGTCCTTGGATACTCTTCTCGCACGTATCAATATCAGCAAGGGCGTCTTCTACCCAACTCTTAACGTCATCCAAGGCATTTGAAACCAAAGCATTTATAGAATCCTCGATCTGATCAATTGCATCGAGGTATTCTTTATCACAATCACTGAGGCCATCACTCACAGCAGGTTGTACATTTTCGTCACCAAGCCACAACTTAATGCGCACCGATGTGTCTGTGGCATTTTTCTCAGCAGCCTTGAGTGCAATGAATGCGAGGCCTTTTAGGTCCGCATTTTGGGTCTCATTGTTGAAGTTGAGAACAGAGAGGCAAAAATCCTTATGTGCGGAGTTACTGCATGCCTTTTCAATTAGATTGTTGACATTGTTAATGATAGAGATGTCCGCGGCAACTAGGTGTAGCCGGAGACTGAGGCAAAGGGTGAGAGGCAAGAGAAAAATGAAAATTGACATGGAACTCATTATTTTTCGTACTTTTCAATGAAAACTTTAGGTTGGATAGGATGGAGAGTTATATATATTTGGTCTTTTTTTTTTTTTGTCTTTTGCTTCTTTTTTTTTTTGTTTTGTTTTGGGAGATGGAACATTTAAGCATTTTGTGAACTATTGGAGTTAAGAGATTGGTTAGAGGAGGATTAAGAATGGCCACCAATGCTAGTGAGATACGCTTAACCGGTAATCAATGTGGCTATTTTTACAAGCATGGGATGAGATTCCAACTCAAGCCATCCAAATGTCAAAGCCAAAATGAACCTTGGAAACTCATCAATTCTGGTTTTGGTATTATCAGCTCCCCCATTAACAATGATACAAGAAAAGCATAGTTACAAGAATTCAACAAGAAAGTCATATCTTGATTTAAAATTGTTTTGAGATTAAATTTTCTTTGCTACATTGGTAAGTTTAATTTTATGAAATGCATACTAGAAAAAAAAACATAGTTACAAAAATTAAACATCAAACGATGAAAACAGAACCTTGGTATCCACGAATGTTGTATTGGCATTTTTCGAATGAGACCTTGTTACACGGCCGGCTTAACCCAAAGGTCCACCTCTAAAAAGCTCAATATTAAATACATGCTTTTGTATAGTCAATAAAATAAATTCTACAAAAATAATTATTCACAATACCCTTACAAATTACATCCGTAATAAAATTTACAAACTTTAAACCATCTCTAAAAATATCTTACAAAAATCTGATGGAAAACTTAAAAAACAAAAGGATATAGCAAAAATCAAAAGGATATTGCTTGATAAAAATTTTGGGCTAACCCTCTATTTTTACTACTATGGTTGCCAATTATCCATAGGCCCTTAATAATAAAAATTGAATAAAACTCAATGTTGAGCAAAAAAATATATATTTCTCATAAGCTCACCAATAGTAAAGACAATAAAACTTATTTTAATTACAAGAAAAAAAAATTTTAAAACATAAATAAATAAATATTATTTAAACGTAAAAGTTTCCCTTTCCTTTTCAGATACCATCTTGTAATAAGATCCTTCGGCCAAATGAAAAAAAAATAAAAATAAAAAAATATAATGAATATTTTAATAGATAAATTGCACAATTGGTCCTTCAAAATTTGAGTGAAAATTCACTTTAGTTCTTGTAATTTGAATAATTTTGCCCTTACACTTTTAATTTTGGTGCAATGTGGCCTCTCCGTCATACATTATTAACATTTTAAAAGAAAAAAAAAAATCGCGTGCAAAACCAAAGAGATCAAAATGAAATTTAAAATAAACTATAGGAACACTGATGTAAATAGTTATTTTTATTTTTATTTTGATCTCTCTAACTTTACACATGATCTTTTTCAATTCTAGATACTAACAATAAGTGTAAAAAATTAAAAATGTTGAAATCAAATTATTTAAATTAAAATTATAAAAATTAAAATAGTATTTATACTTAAATTATAAAAATTAATGATGTAATTTACCTCGATTCAATCACCATAGCTGGCGTCCATGACCTCAATCATGCATAGTATGTAACGATTCAATAAAAATATAAAATAAAATACAACAAAATTGAGGGACTTTAGCGTAATACCAAATGCAAAACGCAACCGTGTCCTCCAAATCTACGCCCAGATGATGACAAACTAAGCTGGTTGGTCGATGTCTATTCGGAGCTTAATTTACCAAAAAGACCCCCATAAAATCCACAAGCTCAAAGTAATTCTTATGGCTTCTACTCATTCTATTTTTTCTAGATAAGACTGAGAAAGCTGCCAAAGATTTTTTTGCACTGAAATTTTCCATGCTTTTTTTAGGGCCAGCCTGCGGTTCACTTTGTGACTGGATAGTATTGTTAGACGTGTGGAGATCTTATTTTATTAATTTAAATTGTTTAATGTGTAAAATTTGTTAAGTACTTTATTCTTATAAAAAATTACATTAATTAGTTATCGATATTTATTTGATCAAATTAAATTTTTGTCAATAATTTATTTTACAAATTATATTTAATATTGACAGAAATATGATACTATAATCAAATAGTTATTAATATCCAATCAAAGAAATTTTTTACAAGAATAATATGCTAGACGAGTTCTACACATTAACGGTTCAGATTATTGAAACAAGACTGGTAATAAGCTTCCATAGGTTCAACAACACACTTTAATTCGATTTTGGACTGGAGAGAAGTCTGACTCTTTTTTTACTCCTTCTGGTGTATAATATTAATTCCTTCTGGAAATTTAATTTTTTTTTGGATAATATAATTATTACGCTTTAAAAATATTAACTTTTTAAAACTATCCTCTGGTAATATAATTATTATATTTCAAAAATATTACTAATAAATTTTAAAAAATGACAAAATAGAAAATTCATGTTCTTTAGTCTTTAATTTTTAAAAAGAAACTAATATTTTAGAATAATGAAAAATAAAATAAGTGACTAATATTTTGAGACAAAAAAAGTATAATAAAATATTCATAATTATTATTTTATTAAAAATTTGGAGGTATGATAATCTCATGATTCAATTACTTAGCTTACAACTATTTAATCATAAACAATAATAATTTTTAAAATGATTCTTAATACGTGATCTAATGTTTGAGACAAAAATTTAAAGAAATTTGGCAACGGCAAATCCTATTTTTAGTACCCTTAGGCCATGTTTGTTTGAGCGGACTGGATTAGTATTCCCATGACTAATAGTCCTAGGATTATGTATCCGTTGGATTATGTATCCTATCTTAACTAATAGTCAAGTTTAAAATAATTAATCTGTACTTCAATTGTTTAACCAAACATCGGATTAATAATTTTATTTGATTATTAGTCCAATCCCATGCTCATGTCCACCTAAACAAACATAACCTTATAGTATGAATTGGTCTTTAAAAAATTGATATATTCTCGAAATTATACTTATTATTCATTATTTAAAAGCAAATGTCATTCAAAAAGGTGACTACATACTAATACCTTCTCCGTCTAATTTTTTGCTTAGATAATCTACACAGAATACACTAAAAATTGCATAATTCGGATCACAAAACCACCCAAGATGAGGTAAAATTAATTTTCTTGAACTTAACAATTCAATGTTATATTCAATATATATATATACAAATTTACATTTTAGACCTATTTTATAAACCTAATGATATATAAGTGATATAATTGATTAATGATTGGAGAAGATATAAGAAAGTGTATTATCCTTAATAATTGATTGTCACACTGAACTTGAAAATTGAGTCTAATTTTTTGTCTTAAATAATAATGCTCATTTATAAATTATCATTTTTTGTCTCAAAATGTGTGCACCACATGCACTTATAACTAAATAAAAAAAATAATATAATTTCATATTTTATGAGTCGTAATTAAAATAAATAAAAAAAATCGTAACTAAACCTTACATGAAGTATAATAAAAAAATCTTAAAATAATATTATAATTAAATAAAAAAATTAATTATAATTAAAAAAAATGACATAACTAATAATACATCGAATAAGAAAGAATTCTCTTTAAATCTTTTGTTTTACATCACTTTCCATTCCAGACTAAGGCCAAGTTTGGCTACTCAAAATAAGTACGCACTTTTTATCTTTTTATCTTTTTTCCATCACATCACCTCTCTACTTTTTGTACATTTTTTCGTAAAAAGATAAAAAATACACTTATTTAAGTTATCCCAAACAACTCCTAAGTGAGCGTTTGGAAATTAATTTTTATTTAGTAATTTTTTAATTTTTTTACCTAAATCTTTAAATCTTTTGTTTTACATCACTTTCCATTCCAGACTAAGGCCAAGTTTGGCTACTCAAAATAAGTACGCACTTTTTATCTTTTTATCTTTTTTTCATCACATCACCTCTCTACTTTTTTGTATATTTTTTCGTAAAAAGATAAAAAATACATTTATTTAAGTCATCTCAAACAACTCCTAAATGATCGTTTGGAAATTAATTTTTATTTAGTAATTTTTTAATTTTTTTACCTAAAGATACTTTGTAGTAATAATTTTATTTATTTATTTATTTTGACTAAAAAAGGGGACCCCCAGGTGTGTTAAAAGCAAAGCAGGAGACTGACTGCATTCTGCACTCTACACAACAGGCAAAGCACTTGGTGTTCTGGAGAGAGAGAGAGAGAGAGAGAGAGAGAAGAAGAGAGAGATGGAGAATATAGAGCATAAAACAGTAAGCGTGAATGGAATAAACATGCACGTAGCAGAGACAGGAGTGGGACCCGCAATTCTGTTTCTTCACGGCTTCCCTGAGCTCTGGTATACTTGGCGCCACCAGATGCTCTCTCTCTCATCCCTCGGCTACCGCGCCATCGCTCCTGACCTCCGCGGCTTCGGCGACTCCGACGCGCCGCCTTCCTCTTCCAGCTACACCGCCCTCCACATCGTCGGCGACTTGGTGGGCCTGTTGGACTCGCTGGGCCTGGACCAAGTCTTCCTGGTGGGCCACGATTGGGGGGCTGTCATAGCATGGAACTTTTGCTTGTTCAGGCCCGACCGAATCAAGGCTCTTATCAATTTTAGTGATGCGTTTCATCCCAGAAATCCTTCCATAAAGCCCACACAGGGTGTGAGGGCTCTGTTTGGTGATGACTATTATATGTGCAGGTTTCAGGTAATCCTATAATCAATAAGATTGTGTTTTGTTTTGGATCATAAATTTGGGTATAGATTTAGAAATGATATAATTTATTTTTTCAGAAATAAATGTGTTAAAATAAAAAATTTATAATTATTAGATTGAATTAATTTTTTTATAAATATATTCGTTGACGGCCCTATAAAATAAAAGATTTAGATTATCAAAACAAAACTCATGATAAATTTTATAAGCCTCTCAAGTTCTCTCTCATATTAAAATCTCAATCCGAGAGATGCTTAACCCATCTATCTATATTTATACTATATATTAAGCAAAATAGAGTTTTTAACTCCAAACCTTGTGGGAGCTCCAATCTCCCAATTTAAATTTTTTGATTTTTTGATTTAAAAAAAAAATCCAACATTTATTAAGATCTCTCAACTCCCAAGTTTTACCATCATAACAACACTTTAATGCATTAAGAACAAGTATAAAAAAAAATTCTTTGAAATCCAACACACATGAATTCCTTGAAAAGTCCCAACACATATGATTATTATCCCTCATAATAACACTTTAATGCATTAAGAACAAATATAAAAAAAATTTCTTAAAAAATCCAACCCATATGATTATTATCAAAATATTAAACTTTAATATAATATAAAAAAAGGAAAAAAATAAGACATTTAAAAAAAAACATTTAAAAATCACAATTCACATATATAAATAATTGTAAACACAATAAAATAGAAGGACATTCATGTCTACACGTTTTTTTTATAAGATCTCCTCTATTATAATAAGATAGCACTTTATTTCTCCCATCTTATAATACACGTTTTTTTTATAAGATCTTATCTATTATATTAAGATAGCACTTTATTTCTCCCATCTTATAATATATATATATATATATAAATATATATTATATATTATATATCTATACTATATATTAAGCAAAATGGGATTTTTAATTCCAAATCTTGTGAGAGCTCTAATCTCTCAATCTAAATTTCTTGATTTTTTGATTAAAAAAAAAAAACTTAGCATTTATTAACTTATCCCAACCCCCAAGTCTTACCCTCATAATAACATTTTAATGCATTAAGAACAAGCATAAAAAAAAATCTTTGAAATCCAACACATGAATTTCTTGAAAAGTCCTAGCACATATGATTATTATCCCTCATAATAACACTTTAATGCATTAAGAACAAGCATAAAAAAAAATTTATTGAAAAGTTCAACACATATGATTATTATTAAAATATTAAACTTTAATATAATATAATAAAAAAAAGAAAACATTTAATTTCTTGAAAAGTCCAACATATATGATTATTATCAAAATATTAAACTTTAATATAATATAAAAAAGAAAAAAAAAAGAATACATTTAAAAAAAAAGAAATTTAAAAATCGCAATTCACATATACAGATAATTGTAAATATATTAAGAAAAATGAGATTTCTAAACCCAAGCCTTGTGGGAGCTCTAATCTTTCAATCTTAATTTTCTAAATTTTTTATTTAAAAAAAAATCTCAGCATTTATTAATTTAATCAAAATTATTTGATCAGCATTTATTAACTTTTTTCAATCCACATACCTGCATTTATTGATTTGGTCAAAATCTCTGATTAGCATTTAAAATCCCCTCATACAAATAATTATAGATACAGCCCGTGCATAGTTACTGCAGTAGCCTTTTTAATTTCTCATGTACACTATGGTTAATGATAAGATTGTTAAATTTTTTTTTATAAAAAATCTTAAAAAACATAATTTATATATTAAAAAAAATTAAAGAAAATATAAATATCTATAATTATCCCGTGCATAGCACGGGTGATAGGCTAGTTATCTATACTATATATTAAGCAAAAGAGGTTTTTAACCCCAAGCCTTGTGAGAGCTCCAATCTTCCAATCTAAATTTCTTGATTTAAAAAAAAAATCTTATCATTTATTAACTTCTCCCAATTCCCAAGTCTTACGCTCATAATAACACTTTAATGCACTAAGAACAAGTATAAAAAGGAAAATTTTGAAATCCAATACATATGAATTCATTGAAAAATCTCAACACATATGATTATTATTTCTCATAATAACACTTTAATGCATTAAGAACAAGTATAAAAAACATTTCTTGAAATGTTCAACACATATGATTATTATCAAAATATTAAACTTTAATATAATATAATAGAAAAAAACATTTAATTCTTTGAAAAGTTCAACACATCTATCTATACTATATATTAAACAAAAGGGGATTTTTAACCTCAAGCCTTGTGGGAACTCTAATCTCCCAATCTAAATTTCCTGATTTTTTGATTTAAAAAAAAAAATCTTAGCATTTATTAACTTCTCCCAACTCCCAAGTCTTACCCTCATAATAACACTTTAATGCATTAAGAACAAGCATAAAAAAAAATTCTTTAAAATCCAACACATATGAATTCCTTGAAAAGTTCTAACACATATGATTATTATCTCTCATAATAACACTTTAATGCATTAAGAACAACTATAAAAAAAATTCTTAAAAAGTCCAATACATATGATTATTTTCAAAATATTAAACTTTAATATAATATAATATAAAAAAAACATATAATTCCTTGAAAATTCCAACACATATTATTATTATCAAATCTATACTATATATTAAGTAAAAGGAGATTTTTAACCCCAAATCTTGTGGGAGCTCCAATCTCCTAATCTAAATTTCCTAATTTTTTGATTTTAAAAAAAAAAACTTTAGTACTTCTTAACTTCTCTCAACTCCCAAATTTTACCCTCCTAATAACACTTTAATGCATTAAGAATAAGTATAAAAAAAATGCTTTGAAACCCAACACATATGAATTCCTTGAAAAGTCTCAACACATCTATCTATACTATATATTAAGCAAAAGGGGGTTTTTATCCCCAAGCCTTGTGGGAGCTCCAATCTCCCAATCCAAATTTCTTGATTTTTTGATTTTAAAAAAAATCTTATCATTTATTAACTTTTCCCAACTCCCAAGTCTTACCCTCATAATAACACTTTAATACATTAAGAACAAGTATAAAAAAAAAATAATTGAAATCCAATACATATGTATTCCTTGAAAAGTCCCAACACATATGATTATTATCCTTCACAATAACACTTTAATGCATTAAGAACAAGTATAAAAATTTTTTTTTGAAAGGTTCAACATATATGATTATTATCAAAATATTAAACTTTAATATAATATAATAAAAAAAATATTTAATTCTTTGAAAAGTTCAACACATCTATCTATACTATATATTAAGCAAAAGGAGATTTTTAACCCCAAGCCTTGTGGGAGCTCCAATCTCCTAATCTAAATTTCTTGGTTTTTTGATTTAAAAAAATAATAATCTTAGCATTTATTAACTTCTCCTAACTCCCAAGTCTTACCCTTATAATAGCACTTCAATGCATTAAGAACAAGTATAAAAAAAAAATTCTTTGAAATCCAAAACATATGAATTCTTTGAAAAGTTTCAACACATATGATTATTATCTCTCATAATAACACTTTAATGCATTAAGAACAAGTATAAAAAAAATTTCTTAAAAAGTCCAATATATAGATTATTATCAAAATATTAAACTTTAATATAATATAATAAAAAAAGGCATTTAATTCCTTGAAAATTCCAACACATATTATTATTATCAATATATTAAACTTTAATATAATATAAAAAATGAAAAAAAGAAGACATTTAAAAAAAAAGTTAAAAAATCACAATTCACATATATAGATAATTGTAAACACAATCCGTACATAGCACGGGTGATATACTAGTATATATTAAGAAAAAGTGGGTTTCTAAATCCCAAGCCTTATAGGAGCTCCAATCTCTCAACCTTAATTTTTAAAATTTTTTATTTAAAAAAAAAACTCAGCATTTATTAATTTTGTTAAAATCTCATGATCAGCATTTATTAACTTTTTTCAATCTACATGTCTTTCCACATGCCTGCATTTATTGATTTGATCAAAATCCTTGATCAGTATTTAAAATCCCCTTATACAAATAATTATAGATACAGCCCGTGCAGTAGCCTTTTAAAAAAAAAAAAAACTCAACATTTATTGATTTGGTCAAAATTTCCTTATCAACATTTATTAACTTTTTTCAATCTACATGTCTTTCCACATGTCTGTATTTATTGATTTGATCAAAATCCCTGATCAGTATTTAAAATTCCATCATACAAATAATTATAGATACAACCCGTGTATAGTTACTGCAGTAGCATTTTTAATTTCTCATATACACTATGGTTAGTGATAAGATTGTTAAATTATTTTTATAAAAAATCTTAAAAAACATAATTTATATATTAAAAAAAAATAATAACAAATATAAACATTTATAATTATTCCGTGAATAGCACGGGTGATAGGCTAGTTTAAAAATAACAGAAAAGACGATTGAATTTAAAATGAAAAATGGACACCAATTTTCCCTCACTTTTTTTCTTTTTGCCTCTTTTCGAATACTTATTCGAATTTATGATACAACACAGCAAGGGGTGTTTGGATGGACTAAAATAGTCCACCCTAAATTAAAATAACCAATAACACAAAATATTCCATTATATTATCTTTTTTTATTTTTTATACATTTTTTTATAAAGAGTCAAATAATTAGCCAAAATAATCTTTTCTCAAACTAGGTGGCAATACAGGCCTATTTTTGGAAGTAGGAAAAATCTAATTTTTAAACTTTTTTTAACATTTTTGGAATAAACGTATAAAAAAGTAGAAAGGTAATATGATTCAAATCAGTCAATAAACTGATTTTTTTTTTTTTCTACTTGCCAAAATAGGTCACAAAAATCAAATATAAAACTAGGCAGGCAAAATTAATAGACTAATAGAATTTTTAAAAAGTGAACCTAACAAATAATCTTGTAAAATCTTTTCTATTTATAAAAGGTGGAGACTATTGAACCAATATACGTATCCAAATTTTGGCTTTACCATATGGATTTATCCATCAATATATATGTTTACTATCAAAACCGTGAATTAATTAATATCTTGGAAAAATTACACCGGTTGAATAACATTGGTTAAAGTTTTGTATTAGTTTGATTCAATTGATAACATTGATATCGTTCATTTGGTCAAGATCAACGTACTGAGTAAATTTACAATTTTATTCCTAAAAATATGATACATTTCGTTTCATGCGCATTTTTTTTTTAATCAAAAGCACTACAAAATCATAAATTCGTAGTTGAAATCAATCTAATTAAAATTACAGTGATCCAAATTACACAAACAACAAAATATAGAGATTACCAATATAATTTGCCCTAATATCTAACAATTTGTGAGATTGTAGGAACCAGGGGTGGCAGAAGATGAATTTGGGAGGACTGATACAGCCAAGGTGTTTAAAATGTTTCTATCATGTAGGGATCCGAGACCACTTTGTGTGCCAAAAGAGGTTGGATTTGGGGCATTTTATGAGCCTCCCACTACTTTGCCCTCTTGGTTGACTGAGGAAGATGTCAATTATTATGCCACCAAATATACCCACAAAGGTTTCACTGGTGGCCTCAACTACTATCGAGCTATGGACTTGTATGTTCTCATCATTTATTTCTTTTTTTCTTATAAAATTTTACACATAATTTCATTTATTATCTTATTTTTTCACTTCAAATATTATTCAAAAGTAAAAAATGTACGTTATAGAGATAATAACCGATCCCCAAAGCATCAATTTTGTTTCATTTTAGTCTCAATATATAAAATGTGTTTCAATTTAATCTTATAATCTAACTCGGCCAATAAATGCCGTTGATGCCAGTGATTAATTTGAAAATTCACCTAAAAAATTACACTGTTAGCCCCATAAAAATGTGATATGTATCATTTGAGTGGAAACTCACTTAAAAAATTATACTTTTAGTCTCTAAAATATACGAATATGTGCCATTTTCGGGAACCAAAAATATCAATTTATCTTTTAAGTTAGTCCTATATACCATATACCTAACTGTCAAAAGTGAACAAAATATAAAAGAAGCGCCAACCAATTCAGGAAGTTGGAGGGATTATTTGAATGAAAATTTAATTTAGAGGCTTAGTAATAAATGAATAAATAAAAGGGTACAAATTTTAGGGGCTTCTAATATAATTTACTCAATCTTATAAAATTTTGTTCATTCATATATATTCTGTATTTATTTTTTGTGTTTATTTTGTGTTTGATTTCTGTGTTTGTAGTAAATTGTATAAAATTGTTACATTACAAAAAAATTAAATTAAATTTTTGGGTTGTAGGACTTGGGAGCTCACAGCACCATGGACAGGGGTACAAGTGCAAGTTCCAGTTAAATTTATTGTAGGGGACTTGGACATAACCTACAATATCCCAGGTGTGAAGGACTACATAAACAATGGGGGTTTCAAGAAAGATGTGCCTCTCTTGGATGAAGTTATTGTGATGGAAGGTGTTGGTCATTTTATCAACCAAGAAATGCCTGAGGAAACCAGTGCTCACATATATGACTTCATACAAAAGTTCAAGAATTAAGATCTAGTAGTGATTTATATTATGATGCATCTTTTCATGCCCATGTTCTTGGAAGCTTTATATAATTATGGAATAATGTTTTATAAGAAATAACACCAAGGGATTTTTGGTTCCCATTTGACTTGTTTCATTTGAGAATGTAAAATGAAATGCTAAGTTTTCTTTGAAAATGAAAATTTCTTTGAATTTGTTGTTTGGAATTTGTTTCTTTGGTGACTTTTTTGTTGGCTTGTTTTTGTTTTAGTGAATTTTAAATAATAAAATAAAATAAAATAATTTCTAGAATTTACTCAACAAGATGAACTAGAAAATTTAAAAAATAAAAAATAAAAAATTTTGGAAAAAGTCTAGTTTAGATAAAAATAAGTCAAAAATAATGAACATTTCAAACTTAATTTGGCTTATTTATTTATTTTAAATTACTTTTTGGATTCATCTACAGATCAGAAAGAGAGGGGAAAAAAATGACAATTTTTTTTTTTAAATCACTAAAAAAAATAAAATATGTGGCTTATTTAGTTTATGCGACATAATTTTTTAAAAACGTATCACCATGATTTAGTAACTAATTCTATGGAATCTGACACAAACTAGCACTACTAGCTTCCTTTTTAGTTTTTAACCAACAAAATATCCCAACTAACATGAATGTGCCAATCATTTTTGTCATGACTCGAATCCGCTTTTATGGGTTAAGGACATAATCGGCCAGTAATTAAGGAATTATCTACGATCTCAAACCAATTCAGACATAACTCATTAGAGTAAATGGGTCAAACAGAAGCAACTTACAAATTGTCCATAGAGCTATGCTTACATGGCACATCATAACAGTCCATATACATACATGTTAATAACTCACGTCAAAATAAGTAATAACATAAAGTTCTGTACATACAGGATCATTAAGTCTAAGTCGGTCAAACCCAAAATTTATATACAAAAGTAATCCGACGTTTTCGCTAATATAACAAAACCATATCAAAAGAACAAAAAAGGCGAAAACAAGTCTCGTGCGTGAGACGTTTGGGTTGACTCACCAAAACCTTGACTGCTTCTCACATATTTCACCGAGGCTGGATATGGAGGTCCCTTGGCTCACCTACATAAACATGAATGAGCGTGAGCGAAAACCCAGTAAATAATATCAAATAAGGAAGATACATGAACAATCTTTGAAACAGTTATGTTAGACGGCCTTAGGCCCAATTCATGTCTCTATTTAATGTATCACTCGACTAAAGTTCCAGACGTGTTAAACGGCCTTGGGCCTAATTAACTCGTACCCGACGGCCTTTGGCCCAACCGTTCCTGTCCGACGGCCTTTGGCCCATTCATTCATGTCGTACGGCCTCTGGCCCATTCATTCATGTCATGTGGCCTCTGGCTCATTCATTCATATGTCGAACTATCATTCATGTCAGACTATCATTCGTATCAGACGGCCTTTGGCCCAATCATCCATGTCCAGCGGCCTTTGGCCCAATCACATGGCATAACAAATATTTGTCCCAATTCAATGTAACAAACTTACAAGACTTATATAAAAATAAGCAACTGGACAAATAACATACTTCAAATATCTTTGTTAAGATATTACTCACAGTGCTCTACCGGTGGATTCACCCTTGAGCTTGACCCTACACATTACATAACACATATGGGTCACAAACGATTCGATCCGTTCTTAATTCATACATCCCTCTTAGGCTTCTTTCTTATCATTTTTATTCATTCATAATGCTCAATGCATGCCTAAGAGTACTTAGAAATGAAAGAGAACGGAAAACGAAACACAGAACATCTTTACAAAATTTCTGAAACAGGAGTCCCCGCTCGAGCATGGACTTTCCCGCTCGAGCAAACCCATTAGGTCTGCAAAAGTACTGGTTGCCTCATTTTTACGCTCGAGCGTGAATTCGGATGCTCGAGTTGAAAGTCTCACTACATGGCTCCCCGCTCGAGCGTGAATCTTACCGCTCGAGTGGACATCCATGTCTGCAAAACTTCTGGGAGCTCATATTTCCTACTCGAGCGGTGTTTTCCCCGCTCGAGCGGACATGCCAAATTTTGAGAAATCCAGAATTGTTCCTGAGGCTCAAACTTGGTATTCAAAGGCTCCAAAGCTCGAATTAAGGTACCAAAATAGGGAAACACATTATGTATCATGAGTACACAAACAATATGAGGCCAATTGCTCAAAATCATGGCCCAATTCTTCAAAATTAATCAACATTCCTTTGTATAATCATGGCTCATGCATTCAAACCTCATATCATATCTTTAATAATCAAACATGCATGCCAATTTTGACTTCATTTCTATTTCAAATGATGCAAATAGTGTTCATTCTCATGAAACTCAACAAAACCATGCTTGCATGTATGATCCAACAACTCAATTTTTCATAATCAGCATATTACATGTTAGTTTATGCAAATTCATGGCAATTTTATGCATGCATGTGTATATTGACTCCCAATTCATCAAAACGAACTCATTTTCATTCAATTCATGTTCTTGATCACCATTCAACTTTGAATTCACAAAGTTACAAACTAAAATTTATGAATTTACTCACCTAGGAGCTTTAAACACCCAAATTCTAGCCAATTCTTGAGTTAATCTTCAAGATTTCCAAGCCTCTTGCTCAAATCTCCAATTGTTTCCCTCTCTCTCTAGCCGACCCTCGCTCTCTTTCCTTGGAGCAATTTTCGGCTTTGAGCTCAAATAGATGGATATAAGTATAATAGAGCTCCTTTTATAGTCTCTCACTAATCACATTTGATTAGAGTTAAATAATAAAGTTTAATTAATCGTTTTGAATCTAATTATTTCGATCCAAATCAATTTTCAATCAAATTTCACCGTAGGCTCTAAAAATTACGCTAATCACAAAGGCGTAGTCAATTTCGGTTTCTATGGCCGATAGGGCCTTCAATTTTCAGTTTATAACAGTAAGTTGAACAGATATTCCAACGGTGAACAAATAGAAATTCAAAACCACATATATTCATATAAGTAGCACACAAAATCATATCAAACACATAATCACAATCGTAATTCAGATTAATTAGCATAATACGGGACACGATTATCACAATTTTCCTCAGCAATATAATCTCATAATAGCATATTCTCTCAAAACAATTGTCTTTTCTTTTCTTTTTTCCCCCCCTTTTTTTTGGTGACTTAAAAGATTAGATTGTTCGAAACCCAATATGTTTATACAAGAGAAATCTTATTCTGAACACGAAAATGAACTGTAAATAGGTTTACAAGAACATGGCATGAATAGAACAAATAACAAACTGAGATCAAAACTTGTTGATGAGCTAATGTGTGCACTAATTTCCTCTCGCTTTTCTTGGTTGAGAAAATGAGCTACTCATTCCATCACAACTAGTTCCTCCAAAAATGGAACAACTCTTTTGAAACTACCACTTTGTATATATTCCTTCGTGCCCGGGGTAGTATAGGTCCAAGGCCAGCTTTGGGCATGGGCCCACCAGGTCTTGATTTAGGGTCCCTCAAAATAGACCCAAAAAAAGGCCCTCCTCCTATTATAGTTTAGTGTAATATATTAGGTATGTTTTAAGTCCAAAAAAATTAAAGAATGCCCAAGCTAATTTAAAATAAATTAACCCAATAGAGAAAAATTTGATAGGAAATGGATTAGCATTGTTATTTATTGAAAATGATTTTGTAAAAAAACTAAATTATGCAAGTATGATTGATTTATTTGTTTCTAAAAATACAAAAAGAGCGAGAATCAAGTAATACTTATTAGTTGTTATAATGTAATGCTAAGTATTTTTTGTAATTTTGACACAAATCTTTTGTCATTTACGTTCAAAAAAAATTTCGTTGAATGAAAAAAAAAATGTGAAGGGCCCTAAATGATCTAGTGATATTTATTAGTTGATTATCGGCTTTGGACCTCGAAAATCTCAGGATCGGGTTTGTATAGGTCACATCCTCGTCGCCCACAATAAATTTAACTGGCACTTTTATTTGCCACTCAGTCCATGGCGCTATTTGCTCCCAAGTTCTACAAGAACACGTAAAAAGAAGTCACTTGGCTCGCATGTGAATCCCTTTCCACAAATGAAGTAACTACATTTCACTCCTAATCACTGATCTCAAATGAAAATCATACCACAATCAAATAATTTTTTTATAACATTAGATATTTAGAATTCAGGGAATCTTTTTGACTTATCCTTCTTGTCACAAGCATATATATTTTACAAAATATCACAAACCCAAGTTCTTAACGTGTATAAGTTATGATCTATTCTTCAATATTACATAACATCATTTTTTCTAAGGACTTCAATAAAAGATTATTTTGAAACATAAGGAATAATTCATTCTGAATTAAGATATAAGAAACTTTGAAAAGTGTTTAAGACATCATTATCAATACCACTTATTTCATATTAGATGGTCTAGATTAATAGCATAAAAAATCACAAAATAAAATTAATAAATGTCGTACAATTCAAAGAAAGAGGATTCATATGAAAAATACCAATTAATTCCCTATGAGAAACAAAATGATTATAAAGTATATTCATTGTAATCGAAAGGATAATTTCAAAGTAGAATGGATTTAATCTTTTAGTTTATGTATCTACGAGTAACATAAATTACTATATATGGAAACTGAAATGGTCAAGTGCTCTGTTGAAATCAATATATCAGATAGTCCTTAGATATTTATTGCAACTAAACAAGCCAATCAAAGCATATGCATCAACATCATCTTCATACATCTCCACGGATGGCCCAGATTTTACATTCATGCTGTGACGACCCGCTCCCGTACTTAAGGGTTAAGTATCGTAATGGCTAGTAACTGAAGTTACTTCCGGTTAATTCTTGAACAAATAAATAAACGCGAGTGGAAAAAAAATATTAAGTGAGGGTACCAAAATAATCATTGGAGTTTCTATTTTATTACAAAATTTATTGACCAAAAAGGTTGATATTTACATATAAAAAAAATATCATAAAAGTGTTGTTTGTGTCTATTCCGCAGCCCCGCATCTAAGACTTTCCAAAAGCTATTTCTAAATTGCATTGTTTCCTGAAAATTGGTAAACAGCTATAAGCACATGGCAGAATGAGAAATAATATGCCAAAAGTATAAAGGACACAAAATAACTATGGATAGTTATGTAACTAAAATATTTAAGATAACTTAGTTTAAACAAATAATTATTTAAGTAGCAAAACTGAGAAAAAAAAATATCATAAAAGTGTTGTTTGTGTCTATTCCGCAGCCCCGCATCTAAGACTTTCCAAAAGCTATTTCTAAATTGCATTGTTTCTTGAAAATTGATAAACAGCTATAAGCACATGGCAGAATGAGAAATAATATGCCAAAAGTATAAAGGATACAAAATAACTATGGATAGTTATGTAACTAAAATATTTAAGATAACTTAGTTTAAACAAATAATTATTTAAGTAGCAAAACTGAGATTATGTAGATAAATAACCATAACCACGGTACCGAACAAAACAGAACAGAGATCACAGGAGTGACAGTCAGTACAGAGGTGCGGATTCAATAGGTGGCTCGTACGGATTATAGAGGTGGCGCCCACAATAGTGTAGCACTTATCTCTGCACAACACTTTGCTCCACACAGAACAGAAGTCAATAGATCCATGACAATAGAGAGCCATATAGTGACCAAACAGAAACCGATGGTTATTTAAGTCCTTCAAGGCGTGGGACTCCAGTGGTGGTACTTACAAAACATAATTGTTTATAAGGTCATTGTCAAATATTTTTTAAAATATAAACAAACATATCCATGAGTTTCATTTTAACAAATAGAATTCAGAAAATAATCCACGTAATTAAAATATTAATATAATTTATAAAACATAACTTGTATAAAATAAATTATGGTAAGTCAAAACATACGTAAAATATATTATGGTGACTTAAGGTATAATATAACTCATCTTAATATTGACCCTTAGCCTTACTCCACTATCATAACCTTCCTACTATAAGTTCCTACTACTAACAACTTACGTGTCTCTCCCCCTCTCTTTTTTTCCTTTTCTTTTAGTTGATCACCTCCTCCCGATTTATAGGGAGGTAAGAACATTAGCTGGCCAGTGCGTATCCTCCCACAGATTTGATCATAAATTATATGGATTGATACTCATCTTTAATAAATATTTAAGATAATTACACTTTGGCCCAGTTTTCTAATATAACTATATAAATAAATTAATCCGTAATTAAATTACACTTTATCGTATACCAACAAAAAATTAATTATTTATTTTACTACCACACCCATTATTATTATTATTATTATTATTATTATTATTATTATTATTATTATTTATTTACTCTTACTTTTATTATTTTTTATTTAATAATATATTATCACATACAATCATAATACTAATATAAAATTTAAAGGACAACTTAAATTTTTGGGTTGTTACACATGCATGCCATCTAGTAAAGCATCTGATACAAGTATGTTGAATTAAACGTGACGTCACAAGAAGAATTAGTTAATCATAACAAAATGTCTGAATTAAACGTGACATCACAAGAAGAATTAGTTAATCATGATAGAATGTCAAAGCAAACTTACAGGTCCACAGCTCGATAGTAATTTAATCCACTAATGAAACCTATTTGGTTAAAGTTGGTTACATAATAATTGATGTCTTCTTTTGATAGCCAAGAGGGCATGATAACTGGATTATGGGGTGAACCACCAAACCCAACTTTTTTATGTACACAAAGCGGACCTGGCCTATGAGATGTGAGGAATTTCTTTATTAGTCTTGCAGTGTCAACACGAGCAAACTCTT
Source organism: Camellia sinensis (assembly GCF_004153795.1). Taxonomy (NCBI): domain Eukaryota; kingdom Viridiplantae; phylum Streptophyta; class Magnoliopsida; order Ericales; family Theaceae; genus Camellia; species Camellia sinensis. Next base: position 1,619,468 of record NW_021024659.1, on the reverse strand, counting down.
CTTCGACCTCTCCAAGTTCCTACAGAAAAAGTAGCACATTCACTAAGATGGTGTACCAAGTATACTCTACATGACATATGACAAAGATTTGAAAGAAATATTTTGAAATGGTGTATTAATCAACCATCTAATTTGAAATGAAACAAACCAATATAGTGAATTAACCCATTGATTGGAAGAGTGTTAACAAACCTGAAACAAAAGGTAATCATGGAGAGGCAGGGTTTTAAATATCGAACATTACGTATTGGGATTTTGAACTTTTGATATAATTATTCATCGATATATCAACCGATACTATCCAATATTGGCTGATGTATGATCATATACTATTATTTAGAACCATGTGGAGAGGTAATAGAAAGACAATGGCAATCTCTATAATGACAACCTTGATGTCCAACATTCACTTTGAATACAAGTATTATGCTATCAACAAAACTCAAAAGAAAATACTTCGGCATAGTTTTATAGGTGCAAGTGGTATAAGATAAGGGCCAATAAGAGCATGCCAACTTGCTTCTTAGCGAGCAAAAATCAGCTCAACAACTTGGCAAGCAAAGTCAGCTCGACAACTTGCTTCTTGACGAGTAAAAATCAGCTCGGCAAGGAATTTCAACGTTGGCGAGCAAAGTCAACTTGACAACTTGCTTCTTGGTGAGCCAAATCAACTTGGCAAAGAACTCTAAAATTAATCAAAACCATCAACAAACGTCTTGTCGAGCAAAATCCGCGCGACAAGGAATTCCAAAGTTGATCAAAACCATCAACAAACCACTTGCTGAGCAAAATCCACCTGGCAAGGAATTCCAATGTTGAACAAAACACCAACTTTCATCTTGCTGAGCAAAATCAACCCGACAGGGAATTATGATCTTTTCATCAAAATGATTCAGTTGCCCCTTGGACCACGCTAAACCCACTTGGTGAGGCGAAAATACAGCAATCTTCAAGAAAACAGTCTACTTTTTTCATTACATCAATAGTAGAATGGGTTACAAAAATAAAACTAGAATAAAACTTTAGATTGGCAGTGTTCCACATTCTAGGAACAGATCAGCCGTCTATATCTTACGAATTTTATGCCTATTTTCCTCGGACTTCTTACTGCCGTCTTTCAAAACTAATCTCCCCAGATCTCTTCAATCGATCACTCCTTGAGGAGGGATGTCTTCGATTGCTTGGCCATTTGGCAAGGTCTGCTTTGGAGGAGCCACTCTGACCTCTTCATCAACGTAGCGATCCAAATGCCCTGCAGTCACCAACTCTTCCAAGTGTAGTTTGAGCGCCATCCAATCTTCTATTTTGTGCCCTCTCTCATCATTAAAGGTGCAACGATATCTCAGATTGAACCCTCTCTGGGCATCTCCCAACTTGGTTGGCCATCGGATGTATTCCTCGTCATGAATTTCATTCAATATGTGATAGATCGAGATCTTGAAGACCGTAGTAATGCTAATCCAGGCTTTTAACTTTCTCTTGGCATCATCCTCCGTGTCACATGGGTTAGTAGCGCAGTCATTGTTACGACCCTTATCCAAGTTGTTGCGGTTAGCGTCGCGGTCATGCTCTCTTCCACAGTTGTTTGCACGACCATCATCTTGTCCGACTGCATTGACTTTTCCCGCAACTCTTTTGTCTACCACTATTGGATTTGCCTTCACAATAGCTGCGGTCACGTCATCCTCAACTCGGATGTGTTCGTTGATGCGTTGCATGAGTAACTCCATGGTCGTCAGTTGGTTCATGGTAAGCGAGTCTCTGAGTCTATGTCCGATTGGAAGATTGCGCTTGTATTGAGTGATTGCTAGGTTCGTCAGGCAATTGAGAATTTCGCTGAATGTTTCCCAATACTTGGCGTTGTACACCTTTAAAAAGTCATATGTTTCCTTCTTGATTCCCAAAAGGTGGTCGACTTCTTTGGGTGTTTTGGTGTTAGTCTTGAATCGTGTCACGAATGCCTCTGCCAATTGCTGCAACCTCTCAATACTTTCCTCCAGCAGCCTTTTGAACCATTTCAGGCCCAACACGCCCAAACTCGATAGAAAAACAAGGCACATGAGCACATTGTTTTGCCTGTGCCCAGCCATAACCTGTCGGAAGTGGCTTACGTGCATGTACGGATCGGTTTTTTCGTCATAAAGTGTGAACTTTGGCTGATGAAACTTGAAGGGGAGCAATGTGTTCTCGATCTCTACAGAAAGGGGTGGCGCTCAGCCTTGCTAACTCTCTGCTTGGTGGCACGTGTGCCGCCAAACGTGGTGGTGGCATGGCGACCTCTTCACTGGCTTGCCCTCTAGGGGCCAACTGCTGTAGTGCAAGTACCCTCTGCACTTTCTGCCGGCGAGCATGCTCTTCCAACACATCCTTGAAGTCTTTCGAATGGTCGGAACATGAATGTCTTGACACCGTTGTCGAACGTGAGGGGTGGTAACTGTTGTCCTGTGTACAAGATGTCGCCACCGGTGCATCGTAGTCTCTGACTCTGAAGCTTCTCGTTACAGAGAGTGAAGGGGTGTAGCGTCTATTCTGACTGTCGGAACGGTGAGAACGAGCGTGCTCACTGTGGTTCCCCACTCCAACGATGCCTTTTCCCTTCATCTAGCATTTTATGGCCTCCATCTCTGTCGCCATCTTCTTGATGATGATATCTTAATCTTTCAGCTTGTCTTCCAAGTGCTTAGTGTGTGAGTCTCGCCGTCGACGGCACTCTTTTGGGCTGATAGAGCGCCCAGAACTCCTTGTGCACTTGTCTCACGTAGCCCTGGGAAGTCCTCACCCAAAGGTCTCCAAACCAACCATCGTCGGAATTGCGGACAGGTCATCTCTGTGCCGAATGGACTCTGGCGTGATGCCATCTATGGCGGACAACGGAATATCGTCATTGTTCGCCATAAAAGATGACCAGAAAAGCTTGGAGGACAAGGTTTTGTCTGTCGGATTCCCACAAACGGCGCCAATTGTACGAGTAGGAAATAATCATCGCTTTCCATACTCCTTGTGTCCAAGCTTCGCTTATTTTTGACTGACCTGAGAACACAAAGACGGTGAGTTACCCGGCGGTTTGCTGTCGAAAAAACCCTCCGACGGTCAAGTTAGCACACTTAGAAAGAAGAATAAGAAGAAGAAGAGAGAGAGAGAGAGAGAAAGAGAGAGAGAGAGAGAGAGAGACAGAAGGGTAGGTAGCTCTGATAACCAGATGTTCCAGACCTATTGTATGGAGGCGCCGCATAGTTTAAATAGTTTTTGCGTGCACCACTCTGCTCGAAATTTTCTGGACGCGTGGTTGTATTGCCCTCTCTATTCTTTATACGTGCACGTGTCAGTATTGCCAAACAACATTTTGGGCAAACTACTAATGGAACTGATGTGCAACTTTAGTGGATTCCTCTCCTTACATTCCGATCGGGCCATGTAGCAAATCCTACCGAGTTATTTCTTGCATGGAGCTATAGTCCGCCCTTTGGAACCGCATTACTCCCGACCAGCAAAAATCTGAGGCCTCTAGCTAACTTCTTTAGTTGTACCCATTCGTCTCCACTGACCTTGCTCGGTCTTGGACCATCGCTTCACTTAGCTTGGCAAATGATTCACGCCGAACAACTAGCCCAGTCCAACTTTTGAACCTCAAGCTAACTCAGTAGCGTGATCTAGAACCTCAGCCAAACTGCCCTCGGCTATGCCCACTCAGTCTTGTAATCCAATAGCATGGCCCAAGTCACAACTAGCTCGGCCGATTTGCTTGGCCCAAACTCCCCTTTCAATTGCCCCTTAATTCCGTCCGCATTCACGTGACCGGAATTACATTACTAGGCCGGGCTAGACTCTTTACTCAGTGGTTCACTTGCTCGGTCGTTGGCCTTAAATCCTTTCTGTTGTAATATGATTGCGATTACACAACTTCAGCTCAGTTTAAGAACTTCAAAGTTGGAGAGTAAAGTCAACTTGGCAACTTGCTTCTTGGCGAGCAAAATCTACTCAGCAAGAAACTTCAAAGTTGGTGAGCGAGATCAACTCGACAACTTGCTTCTTGGTGAGCAAAATCAGCTCGGCAAGTAACTCAAAAGTTGGCCAACAAGGTCAGCTTGTCAACTTGCTTCTTGGTGAGTAAAATCAGTTTGGTAAGGAATTTCAAAGTAGGAGAGCAAAGTCAGCTTGACAACTTGCTTCTTGGCGAGCAAAATCAGCTCATCAAGGAACTTCAAAGTTGGCGAGCAAGGTCAGCTTGGCAACTTGTTTCTTGGCGAGCAAAATCAGCTCTGGGAGGAACTCCAAAGTTGGTGAGCAAGGTCAGCTCGGCAACTTGTTTCATGGTGAGAAAAATCAACTCAGTAAAGAACTTCAAAGTTGGCGAGCAAAGACAGCTCGTCAACTTGCTTCTAGACAAGCAAAATCAACTCGGCAAAGAACTTCAAATTTGGCGAGCAAAGACAGCTCGTCAACTTGCTTCTTAGCGAGCAAAATCAACTCGGCAAAGAACTTTAAAGTTGACAAGCAAAGACAGCTCGACAACTTGCTTCTTGGTGAGTAAAATAAACTCGGCAAGGAATTCCAAAATTGGTGAGCAAGGTCAGCTTGACAACTTGCTTCTCGGCAAGGAGTTTCAACGTTAGCAAGCAAAGTCAGCTCGACAACTTGCTTCTTGGCGAGTAAAAATCAACTCGGCAAAGAATTTCAACGTTGGCGAGCAAAGTTAGCTCGGTAACTTGCTTCTTGGAAAGCAAAATCATCGCAGCAAGGAACTCTAAAGTTGATCAAAACCATCAACAAACCTCTTGTAGAGCAAAATCAGGCCCACAAGGAATTCCAAAGTTGATCAAAACCATCAATAAACCACTTGTCGAGCAAAATCCGCCCGGCAAGGAATTCCAATGTTGAACAAAACACCAACTTTCATCTTTCCGAGCAAAATTAGCCCGACAGGGAATTCTGATCTTTTCGTCAAAATGATTCAGTTGCCACTTGGACCGTGCTAAACCTGCTTGGTGAGGTAAAAATATAACAATCTTCAAGAAAATAGTCTACTTTTTTCATTATATCAATAGTAGAATGGGTTACAAAAATAAAACTAAGAATAAAACTTCAGATTGACAGTGTTCCATGTTCAGGGAATAGATCGGCCGTCTATATCCTGCGAATTTTATGCCCCTTTTCCTTCGCCTTTCAAAACTAATCTCCCCAGATCTCTTCAATCAATCACTTATTGCGGGGGGATGTCTTCGATTGCTAGGCCATTTAGCAAGGTCTTCTCTAGAGGAGCCACTCTAACCCCCTCATCAATGTAATGATCCAAATGCCTTGCAGCCACCAACTTTTCCAAGCGTAGTTTGAGCGACATGCAATATTCTGTTTTGTGCCATCTCTCATCATGAAAAGTGTAACAGTATCTCGAATTGAATCCTCTCTAGGCATTCCCCAACTTAGCTGGCCACCGAATGTATTCCTCGTCATGGATTTCACTCAATATGCGATAGATCGGGATCTTAAAAACCATAGTAATGCCAGTCCGAGCTTTTAACTTTCTCTTTGCATCATCCTCCGCGTCATATGAGTTGGTAGCCCGGTCAATGTTACGACCCTTATCCAAGTTTTTGCGGTTAGCGTCGCGATCATGCTCTCTTCCACAGTTGTCTGCACCACCATTATCTTGTCCAACTGTATTGACTTTTCCCGTAACTCTTTTGTCTGCCACAATTGGATTTGCCTTCACGGTAGCTGCGGCCACGTCATCCTCAACTCGGATGTGTTCGTTGATGCGTTACATGAGTAACTCCATGGTCGTTGGTTGGTTCATGGTAAGCAAGTCTTTGAGTTTATGTCCGACTGGAAAATCGCGCTTGAATTGAGTGATTACTAGGTTCATCGGGCAATCAAAAATTTTGTTGAATGTTTCCCAATACTTGGCGTTGTACACCTTCAAGGAATCACTTGTTTCCATCTTGATTCCCAAAAGGTGGTCGACTTCTTTGGGTGTTTTGGTGTTGGTCTTGAATTGTGTCACAAATGCCTCTGCCAATTGTTACCACCTCTCGATACTTTCCTCCGGCAGCCTCTCGAACCATTTTAGGCCCAACTCGCCCAAACTCGATGGAAAAACAAAGCACATGAGCGCATCGCTTCGCCTGTGCCCAGCCATAACCTGCCGAAAGTGGCTTACATACATATACGGATCGATCTTTCCATCACAAAGCGTGAACTTTGGCTGATAGAACCCAAGGAGCAGTGTGTTCTCGATCTCTACGAAAAAAAGAGTGGCGCTCAGCCTTACTAACTCTTTTTCTGGTGGCGCGTGTGCCGCCAAGCGTGGTGGTGACATGGCGACCTCTTCACTAGCTTGCCCTCTAAGGGCCAGCCGCTGCAGTGCAAGTACCCTCTGCACTTTCCATTAGCGAGTGCACTCTTCCAACACATCCTTCAAGTCTTTTGAAGGGTCAGAGAATGAATATCTCGATGCTGTCGTCGGACGTAAAGGGTGGTAACTATTGTCCTGCGCACAAGATGTCACCGCAAGCGCAACGTAGTCTCCAGCTCTGAAGCTTCTCGTGACAGAGAGTGAAGGGGTGTGGCCTCTTTTCTGACTGTTGGAACGGTGCAAATAGGCGTGCTCACTGTGGTTCCCTACTCTAGCGATGCCCTTTCCCTTCATATGGCATTTCATAGCCTCCATCTCCGTCACCATCTTCTTGATGATGGTATCTTGATCTCTCAGCTTGTCTTCTAGGTACTGAGTGTGTGAGTTTCGCTGTCAGCGGTGACGCTTTTCTAGGCTGACAAAGCGCCCAGAACTCCTTGTGCGCTTGTCTCGCGTAGCTCTTTTGGGCTGAGTATGTGAGTCTTGCCGTCGAGGACGCTTTTCTTAGGATTTCAATAAAAGATTATGTAATGCCCCCAAAACATAACATAATTACATCCGTAAATATATAGAAGATAGCATAAATCAGAGTCTCAGTCCTTTCATTACACGAGGTTAAAGATACAAAAGAGTTTAATATAAACAATAGCCCTATTGGCTTACATCTTTCTAAGCCTTAACTTGGTTACAACAAAAGTGAGCTTCACTCTTTACATATTTAGCCCCAGGCTATACAAAATAAAAACATAACAAAACATGAAGCTCTTGCTTCCCAAAGTTCACTCTCATGCTATTGCCTTGGAGGAGGCATGCCATCATTACCTGAAAATGTTATTCCCAACTAGGGTAAGCCATAACCCAATAGAGATCATCTAACACAGTATATGAAACTTAACAAAGGTATAAGTACAAGTGCATAAACAATGCATGTGGTAAAGATTTTCTCAACATTTAATACTTATAAGCTTTCAATTTCAAGCCTTTATCCATTCACTTTCAATTCACTTGTATGTTCTCCATTCACGAGTCAATTTCATTATTTTTCAACAAACGAATTAAGGCTACAACTCAATAAATTGCAAATCACACAACACATATGCATAAACACTTCAAACTTCTTGTTTCACGGAAATTTCGTCCACGGGCAGCCGTCAAACAGGACTCATGTAAACGTAGGCTATACAAGCACTACAATTTCCATTTTATGGATATTTCATCCGCGGGCTAGGCACCCATGTATAATTTCAGGACTTTCACCCAGGACACTCCGGCCAACTTAATTATAATGGAGTCTATCCTCTTTCTCCTACCAAGCAAATATCCACACACATGCAATGTATTTAAACAGATAATCAAACATGAAGCACATCATCTTTCCACTTCCTAACAAATATACATATACAATGTATATAAACATGGTTATATTCTATGACAACCATCAAAGATTGGTTTCAATTTATCTAATCCACATGCAATTTCTACAACAATCCAAAGGTATCCTTCACCGATAGCCCAATACAATTATCTCTAAACAGATGTTCAATCTTAACAGATAGTTTATTCAAAATTTCCAAAAGAGTAAGTTAACCAATTCCACCATTTATGTCAATACCCTCTCAATTTCATATTTCTAATACCAATTCCAATTTTTGTACAAAATAATAGTTTGACCCAATTAGGGCAATTTTTCATTTTTTCCAAATATTAGTCAAGTGCCAAAATCATCAAATTAGGCATAGCACAACATCATTTTCAAACCCCACAAACATTAATTTCATTTACACTCAAAACCCCTCTTTGAACTCTATACTCAAAACCCAAGGTTTGTTTTAAAACATCCCCAAATCACACCATTGTTACACAAAAGACAATATCTAAGCTAAATATTATATGAAAGTGTAGAAGGAATCCCTACCTCAAAGAAAAAGACGAACCCAACAAGAGAGAAATTCTAAGAATGCTGAAACCCATTTTTATTCAAATCAAAATGTAGATCTTGGCAAGCTCTACCTTTTTCCTAAAGGCACTAAGGTAAAAAGGAGGATGGATCTAGATGAAATCTAAGAGAGAAGGTGAAACATAGAGAGAGAAACTCAAGAATAAGTTTTTTGAAGAGTTTTAGAGAGAGAGAGATATAAGAAAAAGTGACTCAAAACTTCCTCTTCTCGGACTGATATTCACGCAGTTCTCTCAAGCGTGGAAAGTCCCACTCGAGTGTAAGACACAGACTCTCGCTCGAGCGTGAAACTGGACGCTCGAGCGTCAAATGCACTCTCCCAGTATCTGCAGACCTGCAAAAATGCTGAAAGTTGTAGAATCCCACTCGAGCGCGAGAATGTCCGCTTGTGCAGAGGAGAAAATTTTGTAAACCCCGCTCGAGTGAAAGAATGTCCACTCAAGCGGAGAGACCAAAATCTGGGCAACATAGGTTTTGAAAAGGGAGCAACTAGCCTGTTCCAAACGCACAATTACAACCCGATAACCAAAAAAATAGATAGGAGATAAGGGAAACAAGATATGAATAACCTTTCAACCCATACAACCTGAGTACGGAATACAACAAGAGATGTGCAAAGGAGCAAATTTTGTGAACCCCGCTCGAGCAAAAGAATGTCCACTCGAGCGGAGAGACCAAAATCTAGGCAACATAGGTTTTGAAAAGGGAGCAACTAGCCTATTCCAAACGCACAATTACAACCCGATAACCAAAAAAAATAGAGGGGAGATAAGGGAAACAAGATATGAATAACCTTTCAACCCATACAACCCGAGTACGGAATACAACAAGAGACGGGTTAAGAACTGGAATCGCTATAGATTATTTTGAAACAAAGGGAATAATTCATTTTGAATTAAGACATAAGAAACTTTGGAAACTGTTTAAGACGTAATTATCAATACCACTTATTTTAGATTAGATGGTCTAGATTCATAGCACAAAAAATGGCAAAATAGAATTAATCAATGTCGTACAATTCAAAAAAAGAGGATTCATATGAAATATACCAATTAATTCACTACGAGAAAGAAAATGATTATAAAGTATATTCATTGTAATCGAAAGGATAATTTTCAAAGTACAATGGATTTAATCTTTTAGTTTATGTATTTATGAGTAACATAAATTACTATATAAGGAAACTGAAATGGTCAATTGCTCTGTTGAAATCAATATATCAGATAATCCTCAAATATTTATTACAACTAAACAAGCCAATCAAAGCATATGCATCAACATCATCTTCATATATCTCCACAGTAGATACTATGAATATGCATGGCCCAGATTTTACATTCATGCATGCCATCTAGTAAAGCATCTGATACAAGAATGCTGAATTAAACGTGATGTCACAAGAAGAATTAGTTAATCATGACAAAATGTCTAAATTAAACGTGACATCACAAGAAGAATTAGTTAATCATGATAAAATGTCAAAGCAACTTACAGGTCCAAAGCTCGGTGGTAATTTAATCCACTAGTGAAACCTGTTCAGTTAAAGTTGGTGACATAATAATTGATGTCTTCTTCTGATAGCCAAGAAGGCATGATAATTAGATTATGGGGTGAAACACCAAACCCAACTTCTTTAGGTACACAAAGCAAACCTGGTCTACGAGATGTGAGAAATTTCTTTATTAGTCTTGTAGTGTCAACACGAGCAAACTCTTCTTCTACCTCTCCAAGTTCCTACAAAAAAAAAAGTAGCACATTCACTAAGATGGTGTACCAAATATACTGTACACGACATATGACAAAGATTCGAAAGACATATTTTGAAATTGTGTATTAATTAACCATCTTATTTGAAATGAAACAAACCAATATAGTGAATTAACCCATTGATTGGAAGAGTGTTAATAGACCTGAAACTAGAGGTAATCATGAAGAGGCAGGGTTTTAAATATCGAACATTACGTATTGGGATTTTGAACTTTTGATATACTTATTCATCGATATATCAACCGATACTATCCAATATTGGCTGATGTATGATCATATACTATTATTTAGAACCATGTGGAGAGGTAATGAAAAGACAACCTCGGTGTCCACAAGCTAAAGATACAACACGGTCCAACATCCACTCTGAATACAAGTATTGTGCTATCAACAAAACTCAAAAGAAAATACTTCAGCATAGTTTTATAGGTGCAAGTGGTATAAGATAAGGGCCAATAAAAGCATGCCACAAGTGTGTCACATCTGCAAGTGAAGACACGTGTTTAAACTAGTATAAATGAGTGGATGAGATAACCACACAACTTACTCTTATTGGCCAAAAAAGCCACCCACGTACATGGAATACCCAATTTTTTTTTTCTATATATATTTGTAGTAGAGAACTCCCTTAATTTTGCCATCAATTCTTGAATTGATAAATGTGCACCACCTATAAAGAACAAGTTAACCTCAAATCCAGCATCAAGAGAGATACGAATAGTATTCAACTATCATCTGAAATGCCCAATATCTTATACTACTATATTAATGACCAAACTTCAATTCAAGTAAGATAACTCCAAAACAAAACTGCTAAGTAAAGAAAATTTTCAATCGCCCAAAGTTATCTTCTTGAAAACAAAACAACTAACCAAAATACATCTTATCTCAATAAATATGGAAAGGCAAAATAGTATAGAAACAAAATCTCCCAAATATAATAAATTATTCAACTAAGATTATTTATAGAAGTAGCTAAGTGTTCACAGGTCCAGCTAAATTGAACCGTTGTCCATTAAATGCAGAATATTCTGCATAATCCAAATAGTTCTGTAGGCAATATGAATTCTTATAAAATGGGCAAGGTCAACTAAATAAAAAAAAAACACCCACATCAAATAAAGGCTAAGTTTGGAAGAAAAGAATCTTGAGAAAAAATAAAAACATGATTCTGAGACCACATAATTTCATAAAAGGTGATGCACCAATAAATCCCAAATTATAAACTTATAGACTATTTAGTCCTAAAAGTTTTCTTGTAGACTGAAAGGTCCCATTATAACGAAATTGACCATTGAGGACATATACATTGCGCTCATGAGTGGTAACATTAATGGGCAAGCTTCGTCATTTAACACTGTGTTAAATTACGAAACTAAGACATCGGTTCCTTATGGTGTTGCATTATTATTTCCTTCTTGGACGGTGGTGAGGTTGAATTGAAGGAAAGATTTGGGGTTTCAAAAAGGAAACCTACATTCGAAAGTGGAAAGGGCGGAAATATTTGGGGCAAGGTAACCCTAAATTATGGGAACCCTAATTTGAATGTTCCCCAATGTTGTCATGGTGACGTTCATTATAAACACATTGTGGTTAAAGCGAAAAGGGATCATTGACATTGACGTCAGACTGCATTTGCATCAAGGTTTATTGTGGATTGAAAGTCGGTGTTACGTGGCGCAACGTCCAAAGATGACTGTAAGGAATGGAGGTATGAAATGTGTTACTGTCATTTTTTTATTTGTAAAGTTGTTTGTTTGATAGTAATAACAATAGTGTGAGGATGTAATGTTGTTGTTGTTGAACTGAATGTCGAAAGGAAGAGAGGTTTCCGTGTAATAAGAATGATGTTACCGTGTCTGAGTGGGCAATTGATTAGTGTTTGAGTTTGCTGTTGTTGTTTAAAATTGATAGTGTGTTGTGTTTGTGGAATGTTAAGATTGGTGTTAAAACGATATTGGGTACGATATGGGGAATGATTAACATATGTAAATTTGTGTTTTGAAAATGTTTTGAACGTTGTGTTGGGGAATTTTATTTGAATAACATTGTTGTTTAATGTGCTGGTTAACATTCATGGGTGTAGACGAGCTCCCGGGAACTCTCTGACATCCGCGCTCGCGAGGGGGACGCGAATCTCGTTTCGTTCCGAGCTTACTGCTACAGTTCGGACTCAATGTCACGGTTCTGAATCTAATCTCGCAAGGTGCAATGCGAGACCGATAATTCACCAAAGAGTCCAAATCTGGCAAATTGTTTTGGAAAACTGATTTTTGCAAAGAAGTGTCAAATATGGACTGCTTTGCCAGATATAGAGTCGCCACCTAAATATTTTATTGGGAGAATTTAGGAAACCCTGACTCGTGCTTAAGGCCACGTGTCCGTCATCACCAAAGTTGCCTCGGCTCGGGAACTTGGGTACGAGAGGGGAAGGTCATGCAATGAGCACCCCCGCTCGCCCGATTAAAGATCGGCCTGTACTAAGCATGATATCTTGTTTTTGAAAACACATGTGTTCTTATTCCGGTTATTAAACCTAGAATTACTATGTGATGCGCACAACAAACAAGTATAGACTAGATCGCCTAAGTTGGAACAAAACATTGCATTTCCGTTTGTTTGAAAACAGTTTGAAGTTTGCTACTCGTAAGTAGGCTAAATCGCGGATTTCAATGAATTGTTCCAATTCAAGTAACCCAACCTTCACCCACAGGCATTCAGGCAGTTATAGCAAATAAGCAATTAGCCTCATGGCAAGCATGCTTTTATGACAACAATAACACACATGCAGTATGCTAAAGCATAAACACTCACAGTGTACTCCGAGCCAAAACATAGAACTAGCTAGTAATCAATGCATGATCCTAGTTCATGTTAAGATGGCTAATGCAACACATGCAAAATGCAACTAGAAATAGGCTTGACTATTCTAACATGGCATATGAGATGCAACTTAGTACATGTATTCAACTTGGAATTGAAATACAATACAGTTAGTATGATGCGCCGAGCCCGGTGCATGCAATGCAAATGAATGGATACAAACATGCAAGCATAAGGATGCTAATCAAAACATGTCCTAAAACTAACCACTGAAAGCAAGTAAGTAAAAGGGAGAAAGAAATAGGGGTTGGAAGACATGCATACACGTACGCACACTTATTACAACAATATGCCCTCTCGACGGAGGGTCCGGATGAATAATACTGACCAACTAACTAACTAATTAATAAGCTAATTAATTATTATATAACCGAATGAATAACTAGCTACAACTAATTATTACAAAACTTAATTAATTAACTAATTAAATTACAAAACCAAATGCTAATTAGCAAGTAAGGAAAACAGTAAACAATGCTATTCCAACTCTGGTTGGGGGAGAAGAGGATGCATGCTCGGTTGCCGCCCCGAAAAGCTCTCCGGTTGCTCTTTAGAGGCTCTGTTTGTAGGGTGTCCTCAAAGAATTCCTGCTCCTACTGAACCTTACCAAAACCAGTCTGGGGAATACACCAATGGCCTGCCGGCCATGAGGAGCCACTGCCGACCCCCCTGCCGACCAAGAATGAAGGACTGCCGGCCATCTGCAAGGCACTGCTGGCCATTGATGTGCTGTGACACCAAGCTGCAGCAGAGCACAAAATAGAGAAAAATGAGGGTCTTCCAAGGGTATGTACGCACTGTGCCACTCCATATCATTTCAAAACATCAAGGGAGAGGCATAATCGGATCCAAGACCATCAATCACGCATCTCGATGCATGATGGCCAAAGATTCAATTTGTGCAAATTCAATGTAAAATGAATGCACAAATAAACATATAAAGCCTAAAACTCTATCATGCGGGATAATCCAGAGCGTCGGCGACCGAGAATTGAGACACGTTTCATCACTTGAAGTATGAAACGTCCCTCGTTTCTCATGCTCGGATTTAAGACTTAATCCAAACAACAATGCAATACAAGCATGGCATACACATTGCGACTCAAGCATGCAAACATGTAATATAATGTGAACAACCTAACAAGGCTAATGGCATGCATAATGCTAATGCATGCAACAACTAAGTATACACAATGCAAATGATGGCATGCTCACTACAATGTAACCTAAGCATACACAATGCGAAGTATAAGGCATAGACAATGCGATGTAATGCAAGCATGCAAACAACATGTAATCAACCATGCTCAATGGACTTAAACCGAAAAGGACAGATCTCAGATATGCCCAAATTAGTGGCCAAAAGTGTTGGAATGAGGGCACAAAAGCAAAGTATCCATGCACAATACATTAGCCCAAGAATTAAAGCATAAAGACACAACTCTCAAACATGAGCAAAGAGTGATAATCATGATAAGATGGCAATGAGGTAAACTCTGAAATATCATGTAAATAGATGCCAAACCCACTAAACAATATAAGCATATAGCATGCTAGGATGTTCAAAGCACGAAACTAACGAAGGGACTCAAGCCAAGGCCACATGAATCAAACCCCAAAGGGCCAAGGACAACCAAAACAGTCCTAGATCATGCCAAAATGAATCTAAAACATGCATAGACCAAGGCCAAAATAAGTCAAAATGGAAAGCATAAAGCATGGTGTAAGTAAAGCCAACAAGGGGGATTGTACTACACCTATTACAACCAAACATGGCATGACTTAACCAATAGAAAACAGAGTTATGGCATGATAAAACAAGCCCAAAAACCCACTGAGATGGCATTCTAAGGACCTAAGCATAGAGGCATGCACAAGGATCCATTCATGAGGCATAAAAACACCAACTCTTCAAGGCATTGAAAGCATGACAAAGACAAGTTTTTGACCATGAAACATGCACTAAAATAACATTTCAAATGATGCCAAAGCATGCAAACATCACAAGTATAGCATGGTAGGGGCCTCAAAGCTCAAGACTAGTCGAAGCATTTGCACTATAGAAAACATGAGTGATATGACATGGAAGCCCAAAACAGTCCTAGAACAGCCCAAAATATGAATAAAAATATGTTGTAGCATAGCCAAAATATGCTAGAATGATGAGTCAAAACATCATGCACATAAAGCTAGTAAGCAAGATTTGTTCTACAAGTACATGAGCCACTCAAGAGACTACCAAACCAACTTTAGACAAAGTCATGACATGTCAAATGATGATCAAAAACCCACTGAAATGGGGCCAATACATGCTAGCAAGACATGTTACTTTGATGAGCCAAAAATGGGATTACACTACACATACAAGATGCATGCACAAGGTAACCAAACCAGCCATGGAAAGAGTTAAGGCAGGCCCTAAAAGTCACAAAAAAGTGCCTAAACCAGGCCTCAAAAGTATAGGGATACATGCTCCTTTGATAGGCCAATAACTCAAGCAAACAAAACAAAAAGAGAGGGGGTCACCCCCCTCTGATTTGAAGCCTCAAAACCACATGCCTACCATTGAAAATCCACTGGATTTCAGTGGCTAAAAGGCCAAACCAATACTATTCCAAAGGCCTTAAAGCATGGCACAAAACAAGGCCAAACAAGGCATACAAGAGGGTTGTACACCCCTAACACCAAAAAGACCTTAAACAATCATCAAAAAAACTTTAAAAAAAAAACTTTTTTTAGTTGATAGCAAGGTCTAAAACAATATGCAAGGATGGACAAAATGAGATACAAACAAAGGCTTAAATGGGGAATATACTCACCCTTGAAGATTAATTTCAAAACCAGCAACCTCAGAGGCTAGAAACCAAGTTTCAGAGCTCAAGTAACCCTCCCAAGAACCTCATCTCAAAGATGGTGGTATATCACTATGTGTTGTAGTGCAAAAGTGCAAGAAAAATGGACTTTAGAACATAAGCAAACACAATATAGAGAGAGAGAGAGATACAACTTCTCCAAAATTTTCTTCCACCTCTGATAAAGAGGAAGGGCCTCTCCTTATATAGAAGAATGCAAGAAGAAGCTTGTTAAACAAGCTTGGCAAGAGCTTCATCCCTCCATACACGTGTATGAAGGGGAAATGAGTGAAAACCAGCTGGTTCAAAAGATCTGGCGTGAAACCTGCTGAGACAAGGGGTCTACCGGCCATCAGTGGTGGCCGGTAGTGGCTCATTGATGGCTGGCAGGCCTCATCAATGGCCGGCAGTAACAAAGGCATGGCCGGCAATGCACCAAGAGAATTATGCTGGAAGGACCAACACATGGTTCAAAAATAGGGCAAAAAGGATACAGGGTTTGGAAAGCTCAAACTTGTGACGTTCCGCCGCGAAAGTTAAGCACTCAACGAGCAATCGAACTTGTGGCTGGATATACCTGCAAACACAACCAAGTCTTGAGGACGGTCAAAAATAGGGGTCTACAATGGGGTTGCATCGTTGATGCGTAATATGTATTGTAAATGGCATGTCCATGGCACATAATGCTTTGGAATGGGAAAATAGTTGTTGGGTATTTTAAACATGCATTAGTCGAATACGTATTTAGCATTCCTATGATTTGGACATGTGTATATGGTGTTAGGGGACAATGTTAATGTGGCTATGTTGCTTTTGCTGTTGGTTGTGGAAGTGTGACATTGCAAAATGCAAGTAATTGCCGTGCAACACTGTGTTTAGTGTGTATACTAAGTGGTGTTGGTTATTTATGCAGGTGTGATGCTGAGGCAGTCACCATATAAGAAGTGTAATGGCGTGGCACATGACATGGGGGATTCTGATTTCACGTCGGACCCGATGGTAGTCAAAAGACAGGGCAAGTTACCATTCAAGGGGAAAAAACAAATTGTCCATGTAATGAAGAAACCAGTAATCGACACTACGCGTTTGATATATCATTCTAATATCAACGGGGTTATCAAGACCGTGATGAAAATCAATTTGAAAGAATCCCATGAACGACACTTGCGGAAAATCACCGTTCTGGCCAATGATTAATTCCATCCGCAAACATAACCTGACGCCGAATGTATATAAAAAATGTAATGAGACGGTATTTCGCATAATGCAGGCATACAATCGTAAGGACGAAAAATTCTACATCGAGGGGAAAGGCGTACCACTTCATCGAAGCGATGTCCGACTAATTTTTGGCATCTAATGCAGCGTGGACCAGCTTGATTTGGTTCATAGGTCGAGGCCACCGTTTGATTTTATTTAGTGTCGCTACGACATTGTGGGAAGGATATCGTGCAAAAAAATTAAGGAGCTATTAGACGATACAGTACAGGGCAATAGTCGTGATGACGAAGAAGACATCGCAAAGCTACTGTCATTGTATATATGTGCGAAATTGTTTTTTACCATAACCGGAGAGTTACTTGGCTAGGCGTTTGTCCCAGTTATTAACAAACTAAGTACGTTACAGTTGTATGATTGGACGGCTGCAATACGGACCGCGTTAATTGTGTCACTGAACAAGTTCCATGATCGGCCGGAAAAGGTAACCGGATGTGTTGTTGTTTTGCTCATAAGTTAATGTGACATGTTTGAAATAGTATGAATTTTTCAGTTAATGACATGTTTTAATTAGTTTAGTAGTACGTAGTGTTCAGGAATGTGTTTACAATGTACTGCAATTTTTTTATGTGAATACACCAACCTCATCGAACCGAAACAACACAATGTGCTGCCATGGTTCTACAAATGGAGCATTGCAACTTTGACAACACAAATGAAAGGGATTGACTGGACTCGCAGAGGACAATTTTAGGTATGACACGGTAGAATGATTTGAATGTTTTTATTAGAAAATACGTAGTAGAGTGGGTAAAAATTATGTGTCATGTTTGATGGGTGAGGTGCGATAAGCTGGAGGGTGCAATTGTTGAACGATACAAAATTGGTACAACATTAGTTAGTGGTAAATGTACGAGGACAGAAGGCAAGTTGTTGGAAGTAGAACCAGTGTCGGTGCGTGCTGTTGTGTCACGTAGGGATGTTGTTTCTGATGTTGTAAAGCCTAGTTTTGATTGTTGGCGAGTGGACTCACCTGCAGGGGGCCACGTCGAGAAGGGCAAAAGGATGGACGAGGCAGACACTCACGAATGAGGCAGCAAGTGTGTTACGAAACATGGCTTGGGCGTGGTTGTTAGAGGTGAAGGGTGGCTAGTATTATTTTCGGATCTGCTGGATTTGTTAACCACGCAACTAATTGAGAATGAGGATCCAAAAGTAGTCAGTGATAGTGATAAAATGAGGGAAACATTTAAAAGAAGAACAGAGCTGGAGGACGAATTGGGACAGAAATCAGAATGTGTGCGTGAACTAGAAGGTAAGGTTATGAGCATGGAATGTGCACTTGGTTCGCAAGCTACAAATTTGTGTATGGGGTTCGATAGTGTCATCAACTCAAAGGACGCTGAAATTGCACGTTTAAATGCCCTCCTGTTCGAGATGAAAACAACAATAGCATGGTTGGAGGACCAGGTTGACGAGTACGAGGTGCACGAAGTAACACAGTCGGCTAGGAACGTAGCTTTAGGTCGGGGCACATCATCAGACCAAGGTGGTGGCTATAAGTCCATTCCACAGTGCCATAATAGAACCGGCAAGCAAGGGCCACCGAAACACATAACTAGTGTCGATGCTAACGGATGTGCAGTAAACGAACCACGTAATAACGATGTTGACGCAGTGAATCGAGGTTTTGTTGTCGAAAACATAATGAAACCAAAAATGGGTGAAGCTGCAGATCAGTTTCCATCATTATAGGAAGGTGTATATAGTCCCACAGAGGAACAAGGTCCATGCCATTCAGTAGCCACAAGTAATGCAGCCCCAGCAGCAAATAATACAAACATTAAACAGGTTCTGGATCGGCCAGGTATTGATGTGGTAGATAGGGTAATAGACTTTGTGAATATTGAGACCCCAAATATCACATCGTTGGTACGGCGTGTGAAGAGCAAAGCTAGGCAGGAGTGGAGGTTAGAGGATTATGAGTATCCTGGGTTGGTAAAGCGTTCCAAACAATCAAAAAATGAGGGCAACATCGAGCCAAACACAAATGAGGTTATAATTAACGTTGAAGACAACAAGGGAGGGAAAGACATGGGCAGGATTTGGAATGAAAAATCGGTATACGGTTTGGAAAATGTTGGCTGAAGATGAACAGAAACTGTTAGAGGTGGTGTACACCTTCGAAGGGGACGGGTAATGTATACATTTGACAGTATTGTTGTTGTAGTTTCTGTGAAATTGTTTATACCATTTCAATTTTACTTATGTGATTGTAATTTGGTGTAGAGCTGTGATATGGAGTGCACCAGATCATGGTGTGCATGTTAATTTCAAAGACATCTAGGCGCTTGTACAAGGGGGTGCGACCGCCGAGAATGTAAGTCTGTTGTG
Source organism: Camellia sinensis (assembly GCF_004153795.1). NCBI lineage: Eukaryota > Viridiplantae > Streptophyta > Magnoliopsida > Ericales > Theaceae > Camellia > Camellia sinensis. Next base: position 1,600,045 of record NW_021024659.1, on the reverse strand, counting down.
TTAGTGTCGGTAGCGCAATATCACAAGTCCCACCATGGTTATGGGACATGTAATGTTGCTGCATATGCGCATCATCGTGTAAGACTAATATACTTGGAAATGTGTGTAATTTGTGTTGTTAGGTTATTGATGCATATGCTGAAATTCTAAAAAGTGCACAAAACCTGTCAGCTTCTAATACAGTTAATTTCAATAAATTTTACTTCTATAACAATGTGTGTTTGGTGCCTACATGTTATTATGAGTAGCGTTTCATTGTTCTTTAATTTGATTAATTTATTTTTGATAATGGGGCAATAAATGTATGGTTTTTGGTTGGTTTGTCAATGTTTGTAGGACATGATGAGGAACCCAAGTGTAACGTCCAAGAACCGTTACCTTAACGTACACGTGATAGCTGCCTCTAGGTTCAGATACGTCCACTACCCTATATACCATGCGAATTATTGGATGACCATGGTGTACGATTCAAACTCCAGGACATGGACACATTATAATTCAATCAAATCGCATAGAGGCAATAAGGATGATCATTTTGCTGAGGCGGTGAAAGTGGTAAGTACAATTGTATCTAAATTACATGTTTTTGTGGGATGTGCGTGCGTTACATATATGGTAACAGTGTTTGTTCGATGTGGTTGATTGGGTCATGTTATGTAACACAGAAACAGTGGGTTGTGGATTACACAAAGCGTGTGGTAGATGTTACGCAACCATTTGTGGGTGTGACATCAAAAAACATCGACAGACCCTTGGAGGCTTTGGGTGATTGCCCTTAACAATACCCGGAATTGTATATGAAAATTAAAAAATCAGTTAAAATTTGTTCCAATATTTTTTTTGTAATATATTTCCTTTGGCAATGCTGGTTAACATGTTCCCGCGTTGCCTACTAGTGGACTGGATTGCGTTGTTATGGTATGCTTTATTATGCGGTAGTACGCAAATAACGTGGAGGTGAAAGATTCAATGGATGGCATGTCAGCCAGGGTGTTTAGAGCAGAAATGGTTAAGGCATTCCTCAATGATCCACAAAGAGGGCTCTGAAATCGACCTTTGCCTTGACTGATTTGGTCGAATGCATATATTACCTGAACTATTTTTGTTTTATGTGTTGAAATGATACTGTTTGGTTTTGATAGTAGTGATTTTTTGATGGTGCACTACCTATGTGGCCTGTTATCCCAGTTAGACAACCCAAGAGGGGGAGTGAATTGGGTTATTAAAAATTTCACAATATTAAATATAACACAATATTCAGAATTTGAATAAATAAAAAAAAACAAAATAATAATTATCAATATAAAAGTAGAAGAGATAGAGAAAGAAAATCAAACACTGCGATTTATAGTGGTTCGGCACTGTAGACGTCCCCGAACGCCCCGGGAGGGTGAGTCCCGTTCTGTTCATTTGTGGGGTCACTACAGCTCAGTGGATTTGGCACAAGACTTACTCTTATCTATTGAGCCTCACTCAAAAATAAATGTCTTACCCTTACAAAATCTCTCACAAAAATAAGGAATAGGAATAAGTGGTAATTAAACCCACTTTTACAATAATTCTCTCACAAAGAGTAGATATGAAAGTGTAAGAACAAAAACTAGACTTAGATCTGAAAGTGAAAGAGAAGAATACAATTTGGAGCTCACAGAAAATTTTCTTCTTCAAGTTCTTGATTTTTTCTCCACATCACACTTCTATTTATACACAAAAATATACCCGTTAAACACTCTTTGCTGACGTCATGGCTTACATAAGCACGCTCCTGACGTCATGGCTTACATAAGCACGCTCCTGATGTCATCGCTTACATAAGCAGGCTCTTGATGTCATTGCTTACATAAGCACACTCCTTAAATTTAAATAGTCAGCAAATGATAAGAAAAAAGATAAAAATAAGATTGATTTTTTCTTCTTGTTTTTTTCAAACATGGAGCCACCGTTTTTGTAGACAATTTAATACAAAGTTCACAACTTTCAAACAAACAAATAATTTTCTCCATCTAGTTTATAATATATATCTATATACACATATACATAACTCCATCTTGTTCTTCTTGTTTAATTATAATATGATATAATTAATGTAGTGTAAAAAATTTAATAGCGCACGTGATGTATTCTGCATATAATGTTATATAAGTTCTGATCAAAATTTTGCATACAGAAAAATCTCTATAATTAATATTTATGATAGATCTGAAAATATATATCCTCTTTAAAATATTGTATATGTTGTAAAGATTTTATACTAAATATTTTACCACTCCATATTAATTTTGTCAAAATAAGACAACCCATAAATATCAAATTTGTCAAAATAATACAACCAATCAATCATTTTTTGTCAAAATAATACAATTAATCGATTTGTCAAAAGATGAATAGTAATTAACCCTATTTTTCAAAAAGTGAATAGTAAAGTTTTTGAAAATATTTAAAATAATATTTAACATATATATTTTAAAAAGATAATATTATTTTATTTAAATAATATTTAACAAATATATATATTTTAAAAAGATAATAATTTGTGTCAAATAATATGTATATTAACTAATATATTTTAGACATCATCAAAATTAAATAATATGATTAACAATATACAATAAAATTTTACATTTCCTGAGAAATATCACTAAAAGAAAATAAGAATATATTCAATCTTGTTTAATTCAAGTTCTATGTAATGAAAAATCAAGAGCATGTTTAGTTGTCTGAAATAGTCAAAATCATGTTAGTAATCTTCTCTGTTTTAGCTTTCTTGGTCATGCTAATGATTGTTAGTCTTACCGTGTTTTCGTTAAAATAAAGATAATTTCAAAATAATTATAATTTTAATACACATTTTATATATATTTCGAAACATTTTTGTATATTTAACATTTTTTTAATACATTTTTTATAGGTACATTAACACTAATATTCGCCCACTAAACAGTGAATAGCATTTTATTTTTTAAATTTAGTTATGCTGACTAAATCTCTATGGTTTTTGTCTGGTTCTTCCTTTTCAGGATTTTTCATCTCTTATATTAGGCTATTATACAAGATTCAGAGTACACAGAGAGTTAAGGGGAGGAGGAAACCCAACTTAATTTTCAGTAAAATTTGGGTAGAAGTTATCACAATTAAAGAAACCATGAAAGGAAACAAGAATTTACCTTGTTCGCAGGTACATGCCGTGATGTGGTCATAGCAGAACTCTTCGCATTATTGCGATGAAAAGAATGTCGGCCAAGTGGAACATGTGGAGCTGATGCTATAGCTGAAGTATCGGGCAAAAATCTTGTGAACTCATCAAGCAAATCTGAGTGGTCTGAAAAAAGTACAGCAACCTACAAAGCAATGGAAAATAATCTCTAAAACTATAAAAATCAGTATAACAAAATTATCCACACACCAACGGATGGTCAAATATAAAACAATTTATGTCATTTAAGTTAAAAATAAAAGATACTACAATTTTACCTCATGGTAGACCTCAGTAATGCCCTTATGCTCCTTTTTGTACATATTCAAGATCTCAAGAAATGATTTATATACATGATCATCATTTTGGAAACGTTTCTGTAGAGAGAAAGTAAAAATCCATCTATTAGATGCCCCATAAATTATAATCAGCGGCTCAATATACACAATCTAAAAACAATTTCACCTTTATCTTGTTTACAAAACTTATAGCTTCTTCAAACTCAACAGTTCTCTTTGTCGGGGGCTCTTCCTCATCAATGAGGGTAATTTCATAACCCTTTGACAAGAAGGTGTTGAACCCAAAGATTAGATTGTTGTGCCCTTTGAATAGTTCTTTCACCCTCGCTATGACACCAGTAGTGTCGATTCTAAAAAAATTAAGTCCATTAAATGAATTTGATGAAATATTTAGTGCTGACCCATTTGCCACGTGATAAACAGATGAAGAGAAAACTATGTACCTTTGAGCCTTAAAATCTTTCATGACATCAAGGAACATGTCATATTTATCTCTTTGATCTTGAAACATTTCCTTAACTTCTTTGAGGTAAGTTAAGGCATCATTGGTTGTTAGTTTCTGTGCATGTCCACCTCCACCTCCACCACCACCACCACCACCACCTCCAACTCCTCCTCCTCCTCCTACAGGGATCTGGGGCTGCCCATTGCTTCATCACCAGAAAAAATATTATAATTTGACAAAAGGTCAACTCACTCAATAATAAAACCAATAAACCAAAATCCATAGAACAGTTGATTTGCAGTTCATCTTATATTCTGCAAATGCTAATTTTGGTGCTGAGAGTGATAGGTTTTCTATCATTTTTTATAATTTTTTGATAACAAAGATATCCGGAGCTCTGCCCCAACTACTCCCCAAATACATGCAGTTCTGCCATCTAATACATACAGCATAATTACTGGTTAGATATTTCATGAGATTTGAACTCGTGACCTATGCTTGCTAAGGCACATATCACAAATCAACTCATCAAATGGCTAACCCCTTGGAGTTTAGGTTCTATTATTTGAAAGCACAGAAAATAAAAGCCTACACTCTACATGGTTAGATGCAACAATTAGGCTCATTGTTTTTAATTTTTATTTGCATCTCTTTTCCACGGTTAGTTTGGCAACCAAAAAAGTGGTTGACCATACAATCTATTCGAAGTAAGTAAAAATAGAGGGTATCACCAGATTCTGATCCCAAATTTTTCCTATTGAAACCATGTACCTGAAATCAGTGATTAAACATACAAGACCTCACAGAATTCAAGGAAATTCCATGGTAACTCATTATAAAACATAACATTGAACAAAAAAAATAAACAATACAACAACGCAATAAATCAACCGTACGGTCGCCTACCAGGAAAGAAACAAATCAACTTACAATAAACCCATTACAAAACAAACCATTTTTTTTTTTTTAAATACAAAATTCTAACCAACATGATTCATAATTTACCAAAATCAAACAAAAGAACAAATCGAGAATCCAACAATTGTAGAAAGAGATACATATGAAAAAATCTTCCAACTAACTTTTTTTTTACAGAACTTTAAAATTGCTTTTCCCTTTGACACGAAGAACAACCTAATCTACAATTAGAGGATTCAAATCCTATTCTCTTGAACACTTGCATAAAATTTGAAGCCCAATATTCGATATTGGTTCTGCTTGTAATGATACCAACGTATTCAAAAGTAAAGAGAAAGCAAATGAAGACAGAGAGTATTGAAATATACATATGGAACGTCTTAGAGATGAGTTTGAGCTTGTCCTGTGCCTCTTCGATGAGCTCTTTGACTTGGCCACTTGCGAAGCGCTTCTCGATCATTTCTTATCTGTAGAAAAACCAAATATCAAGACACATTACAAACTCTATCTACCCAAGAACAAATGAATTGGAAAAATTAATTGAAACAAACTAAATTGTAGGCCTTTTCCTTGAAATTTTGTTGCAATCATAGGAAAAGGCTTTGCCATGAAAAGAATTTAAGGGTTATTTTAGTCAGGCATATTGTCAAATAATTGGTATGCATAATTTCTCCACACATTAACAAGCACGAAAACACTTACAAATTTGGCATGAACATCTCAGTAGAAAACAAACAATGAGAAGGAATATCGGCAACAGATAGAGCAAGAAGATGGTGGTGCGAATTTTAAATGTTGCCCAACCAATTCTTCTACAAAGAGGTGCTCCAAGATTATAAAATCGAGGTACACCGAACAGAGGAAGCTTGTAGAAGCCACTGAAATCCACACCAGTACAAACAAATGTGAAGGCAACCAATGGTGAGATTAGCCAAACAAGCAAACAAAAAGCACCGCTTCGGCGCTACACCTTGTGAAGACACTTCAGCATTTGCCCAACTCAAATGGGAAGTTCTAGGAACCCACGTGCCCAGCCCAAAATCTGTGAGGAAAGAGTTGGAAATGACGCAAACAGCATCATGGAAAATATTTGCAAGAAAAGCTTTACAAACCAAAGAAGCAACAGAACTACACTGAGAAGCCCAACGTTACACCATGTTACACCACTCTTGCGTTCTTTTTATATTTATGTTATAGATATGTATATATATATATATATATATGTTAGCGGAACAGGACATGTGACTGCCCACAATGAAAAAGACTTGGGACATGCTGAAACATACATAGAAGAAGCATAAAAGGACAACGTGGCACTGAAACAGGTTGAGGTGGCAAGGAGCAGTTTAACATTTGAATGGTTTTTAGCAAAATTCAAATTTAAATTAAGGAGGGAAAAAATGTAAAATTCAGGAAGAAGTGGAGAATGTAGGAGACAATTGTAGGCTATGGCAAAAGGAAAGAGGAGAAGGTCCCCATACAAATAAAACCCTAGTACTTCATTTTTTTATTTTATTTTATTTTAATATTTTTTTTAGCACTTTATTTTATTTCAATATGTGTAGCCATGGTCTTAAATTTTTTTTTTTAATTTTTTTTTTTGTACTTTCATTTTTGACACATTACGTACTTCCATTTTAATTTTGAAACAATAGGAGTAACAAGGTACTGTATTTTTAACTTATAATTTTGTTATTCAGTTAATTAATTATTATTTTCTCTTTAGTATTTCTTTCTTTCTTCTTATATTTCATCACATTTGGTTCTCAAGCTTGACTTTTACTGTTAAAATCCTTGTCATTGAGCTAAAAAGAAAAATATATATATGAGAGGGTAATTTTTGGGAAAAACTGGGCCGAGCTGCGAGTTGGGCTTTAAGGCCCAGAAACGCGAAGGACTACCTAAAAAGGCCGTACTGAATACTCCGGCCTAGAGGGCAAGGTTACTCCGGCCTTGGGAAGACAAAGTTACTTCGGCCCAAGGAGGTGAGTTTATTCCGGCTCAAGTAGAGATAGTTGCTTCGGCCCAAGGAAGAGTAAGGCTACTCCGGTCCAGAGACAACTCGGAGTAGGGCCGGTCTTAGAGTTAGTCCGGTCGCAGTATGTTCTGGGAAGACCGGTTTCAGAATTAGTCCGGTCGTGACACAATCTGGTTAGGTCGGTCACACATCATACCCCCCACGTTAGGTCGGCTCAAAATTTAGAAGCTTGGCCCAATCTCTTTCTTTAATCCGAAATGCGGCTCGCAAGACTCCGAGGTTAGGATAGCTATACAA
>NW_021024659.1:1527537-1589648 GCF_004153795.1 Camellia sinensis | reverse complement strand
TAAAGTTTTTTGAAAATATTTAAAATAATCATTTTTGTCAAAATAATATAATTAATCGATTTGTCAAAAGATGAATAGTAATTAACCCTATTTTTCAAAAAGTGAATAGTAAAGTTTTTGAAAATATTTAAAATAATATTTAACATATATATTTTAAAAAGATAATATTATTTTATTTAAATAATATTTAACAAATATATATATTTTAAAAAGATAATAATTTGTGTCAAATAATATGTATATTAACTAATATATTTTAGATATCATCAAAATTAAATAATATGATTAACATGGCCATTATTGGAGAACAAACAAATTTTAAGTACAACAGCATTATAAAAACAGGGAGCAAACACCCGATGCTAAGTTTTTTGCGCGTTAGCATATGGCGTGAATTTTGTGTGCTTTTGATTACAGCGTGTTTGTGAATGATGTTAATTTGGGGTTTAATAATGTTCATGGGTTGGATATGGTAAACATTCAGTGGATCGATTGGCGTTATTTTAATGCGTGAAGTAATTTTGGAAAAAACAATTGTACATTGGATGTAACGGAAACGTTTTGTTGATTGTGTAGTAATTAATGTAGTCATAGGGTAGTTAGGTTTGAATGAGCAGTTGTTTCTATTTTAATATTTGAAGTGGATGAGGCAAAGAGGGTTGTTGCTGAAAGTAGCGTCACCTCGTTTGGCAAGTGCCCCTTTTAGCCAAAAAGTCAAAAAATTACTAAAAAAACCAAAAAGCCAATGGCCCTGTTTGGTAGAGCTGTGGGAAAGTACTTATAGCTTATGCCTAAACAGCTTATAGCTTATAACTTTCAGCTTAAGCTGATTTCCAGCTTATTCTTAAAGCATCTCCTGCCCCACTTAAAGAATAAGCTGTTTTCTGACTTCCACAAAGCTATAAGCTATAAGCTATAAGCTAAACCAAACACATCAAAATAGCTTAAATTAAGCTGAAAGCTGAAATAAGCTGAAATTAAGCTGTACCAAACAGGGCCAATAACCCATACCAAAAAGTCAAAGATTCCCTTTTCTCTCTACTTTTTGCACATCTTTTCGTAAAAATTCAAAAAGTCATTCCAAACATACTAGTTTTTTTTACATCACATTTTAGCCAAAAAACTAAAAAGTTACTAAAAAAGCATGTTCCCAAACGAGGCCTTAATTTTATATGGGGTAAATTACATATACCTCCCTCGAGGTTTAGCTAAATTACAGATACCCCCCTGAGGTTTCTCAAATTACAGATACCTTCCTGAAGTTTATATTTTCATAACGAATTGCCCCCTGAGGTTTATATTTTCATAACAATTTACCCCCTAATTTGTTATGCAAATATAACCTTCAGGGGTATCTGTAATTTCTCAAACCTCAGGGGGGCATCTGTAATTTTGCTAAACCTCGAAGGGGTATATGTAATTTGCCCTTTTATATGTGGATAACATAATATAGGATCATTCAAACGTACCATATTATTGTGTTGAGGAGGTTTGCATTGTGGTAAGAAAGGGGATGTTAATTTGAAATTATCAAGTTTGTGTTTTGAAATGTGTTGAACTCTATGTTGGCAAAATTTATTTGAATAACATTGAAATTGTTACTTTGATGATGGTGTTATCGGTTATAGGAGTATTACACTGCATAATACATGTACATACCATGTGACATCAATGCACAACAAACATCGAAAGTATTTGTACACCGTATTAATATATTAAAATTCCATGTAACATCACATGCACAACACATATCCAAACTCTTTAGTAAGTAACACAATTATGTGGTTAATGTGGGTTATGTTACTTCATTCGCTGTTGTGTAACAAAATTATGAGCACTTGTATTTGTGAAACTGAGCTAATTTTTTTTGTGAAAAGTTAGTACAACCGTTAAACGTAATGGGAGGTGGTAGGACACAATGCATTTGAGATAATGTGATAAATGTAAAAACAAACCCACATTCCACATCATATTTATTTGCAACAGTAAAAGCATTATGATGTGCGTGTTCAAATCAACAGTAAAAAATGTTTGGAAAGGAAAATTGTCCGACGTTGCAATGAATTGGGAACAGACCCACAATCCGAATAGAAAATAAGCATGGTGTAACACGACTAAATCGGCTCCTTGCATGTCTTCCTATTGTGGTTGCCAATTTGTCCACACCGACCACAACGAATCCGTTGCACGACTTCACCCTTTGATGGAATTCTCTTACGTTTGGGCCTAACAAGCAGACGCTTCACCTTTGGCAGCGCAATCATAAAATCATTGGGCGTAAATGCCGGTTTCTCAACAGTTGGAATCGGATATATTGTTCCGCTATACGAAGCTTGGAATTCGTCAATATAATAGTACCTATCAATCAAATCATATATATTTCATTCGCTATTACAAAAAGCGACAGCAGTATGGGAACATAGGAACCCATTTAGCTGCCACTAGAAACATGAACATGATCGCCTTGTCACATCAACAGAAACAGATGGGTGAAAGTGCACCTCGTAAACATTGTCATTAGCCTGGCTGACACTCTAAGCCCTACTATCATTGTACGCCGTGACCAATTTTTTCCCTATTTTCAGGCATAATACGTCAGCCCATTTCCTTGACTTGACTCTATGCTCTACCATTTGTTCTATTATTTGACCCCTAACCATATCGACCAACCTAGTAATTGGAAGATGATGGGCCTCCCATATCCAGTTATTGAATGATTCAGCTGCGCTCGACCACATCTCACCGTAACATTGCCCCCTGAAAGGTTTAGAACAATCAAACAAAATTCAACCCGAATTCCCAAAAAAAAAAGCAAACTGCTACCATGTTACTGTAGAAAATGAATTGAAAAAAATGAACTCATTAAACTACTACGCAGACCGGGTACAATCAAACTTACATGAAGTACGCATTAGCCCAGTGGGATGGTTGCAAGTCTTTCAAAAAGTTTTCAATCACAACCGGGCTGGACTCCTTTAACACCTCTATTTTCTGATTAAAACATGCTATAGTAGGCGTGTAAGCACATTCTCGGAGCTTGCACATCAACCCAACTTTGTGCGATGTGTTAACATATTCCATTCGGTCTCTCAAATTCATTTGAAGATGTAACAAGCAAAATGTCTGATGTGTCGAAGGGAAAATAATTGGCATAGATTGCAAAAGACCCGCGTGACGATCAGATACGAACGTCAACGTACGCCTGCCACCCACGACTTCTTTAAGATTCCGTAAAAACCACTTCCAATTTTGTTGATTTTCAGAGTCAACAATTGCGAAGGCCACTGGAAACAACCCTACAAAAAATAGTGGACCAACCATATTTGAAGTACACACCATGGGAATGCAAAATGTTAGTGCATCTGTAATCCTGCATGCATTACATATATGTATAAAGGATTCATAAAAAGAATTGGATCAGAAATGTTAAATTATTTTTCGATTACAAAATAAGGAAAAAATTTTGATACCTTCTTATCTTTATTGTCGTCCTTCGCAGTAGCAGCTAGCAAATTCCCCTTGAATCTGCCTTTCAAAAACGTCCCATCCAAAAAAAGTACTAACTGACAATGATTGAACCTATCTGTACATACACGGAATGATATTAAATACCGAATGAACCTCCCAGTTTGTTGGTGAAATTCAAGGTTAATGTAACTGTTTCGGTTCTTTTCCATAACGGAATCGCTATACCACATAATTTGGTCGAATGACATAGCGTGATCCCCATACACTTCACCCCTCGCTTTCTCAACTCCTAACCATGCAACCCGGTAACTAATATCCAACCCATAGTCATTTTTCAAATCAAACACAATGTCTGTAGGATGCGTCAGTGGCTGATCACGCACCCAATTTGCAACAACACTTGAAACCAAATCGGACCCCGTCCGCGAGTTCCTCTGTGTTCGTACAATACCTCCATACTTGTGCACACTATCCAACTTCTTAACACATAAAATCCCATTACCTGCCCAACACATCCTATAACTCAAATACGAAGTAAAAAGGATGTAAACAAGATAATGAACAACTACCAACATCCACGGGTACATGTCCGGATCACTGTACAACAAGGGTAAACCCGGGATCGCTATAACGCATGCTGTGGACTCTGCAAACTTACACACTGCTGTAATGCGAACTGAATCATTTTTCACATACTTGAATTGAAACCCGCATTCCACGGCATACTTGCATAATATTTCCCGAAATTCATTAGCACCACCGACAAAACATTGTCCAACATGGGTAATCCCAAATGCTCATTGAGTAGACCAGAACATCTTTGATTTGTTAGGGCAATATGTTAGTAACAAATCCGTCTGATCGTCCATATCGAACGTCCGATTACCAATATTTGATTTTCCGCCTTCATTACAATACGTATCCCCGTAATTACCACCCACCGGAACATCCCGAATCTAAATAAGAACATCAAAATGGTTCATCTCAAATGACTTCGCAAGGCACAACATGTTTCGGATATCGTCATCACTATCAACCTTAAACTTCTTATGCTCGGGGGCAATCCACAACATATACACCGCATCCCGTACCAAGTCGTCGAACTTTCCACAAATAGCATCGACCAGCTATGTGAATGTCATCGCGTGATGCAACCGAACAACAACATTGGTTTGCCCGTAAGTGCACAACAACAACAACGCATCATCCATACCTGTCACGCAACCCATAATCGAACCGTTAGACCGCTAACACATACGACAATGAATGAATAAAAAAATGATATTTGACATTTCACACCAACTGTTCGCTGCTGATGTTGCAAACTGTGAACAAAATCAAACCGTAAAATCCATGAGATAAACAACACACCCACACTTCACCCCCTTAAAAATTACCTTACACATTAAAAAAATTCAAATCCAAATAATAACAACAACATTGGCACTGAAACTAACCAATTAAAAGCAACTGTGCATATTACAAAAATTCAAATCCAAATAACATTAACAACATTAGCACTGAAACTAACAAATTAAAAGCAACTGTGCATATGTGGATGTTATCAGTACCCACAATGAAGCCATGTGAACAACCGAAAAACGTTTAAAAAATGGGGGAAAATAATCCCACAAAAACACCAATCGCAATGATAATGACACGGAAAATAACATCGCAACGCACCACACTGTCAACCACAACATCATGGGCAATGACATATACATATGCAAAACACACGACATCGCGACTCACCTGCTGCAGCACAACGAGGGCGACTGAAAAAATCACCCAAAACTGTGAACCAATGGAACAACCCAATCAACATCCACCACTCCCCTCCCAAAGTCAAACCAAACCCTTGTACACGTTAACATTACCAAATCCCCAGCCAACACATTGAACCCTTTATTTAGGAAAAAAGAATCCCACAAAGGGTATTACTGTAAACTGTAAAAAGCCCAAAATTAACTAAGCAAACATTACCAAATAAAAGGGGACTAAATGGTGCATAAGAAAACTCTTAGGACTAAATGGTTCAACTCTCCACAAAATAGGATTTATGGGTAAATTTTCTTTTCATAAATGAGTTGATATAGGAAAATTGATTCTAATTACCTGCAAAAATTACATTATCAAATTAAGTAGGAATCAAATTTCTAATAAAACCAACTAATTGAATAACATTAACACAAAAAAAAAAAACTTGACTTATCTCAATTCCTAATATACATATATATATATATATATATATTTAAATGTATGATATTTACCAATCTACCTCTACGATTTATAAATTGATAATGAAGTATTGGGAGAAAGGTGGTTACAATTATCAAAATATTTTATGGAAATTCTTTACTTTTTTATGTGATGATTTTATTATTACACCTAATATATATAATCACAAGCATTTAAGGGTGCCAGTTAGCCAACTTGTATCAGGTTAAATTTCTGTAATATAGAAGTTGGGCTCGGGTTGTTTCCAAGCCCTACTTAACTCCCCCCCCCAAAAAAAAAAAAAAAAAAAAAAAAGAAAAAGAAAGAGTCTAGCTCAAACTTGATTTCCAAGTTTAATAAATAAATGAGCTAAACCAATATAGACCAATGATGTCGTTTCATACGTAGTCAATGTTTAAAAATTAATAATTTTAAGTAACGTAAACAAATCAACCTCACCAAACTATTTAGAGCTCTTAACACCCCCCGCCCCCCCTAAAAAAAAAAAAGTCTAGCTCAAACTTGATTTTCAAGTTTGATAAATAAATGAACTAAACTAATATAGACCAATGGATGTCGTTTCATACTTACTCCCAATGTTTAAAAATTAATAATTTTAAGTACCGTAAACAAATCAACCTCACCAAACTATTTAGAGCTCTTTTGGGGACAACCCCCCCCCCCAAAAAAAAAAAACAGGGAAAAAAAAAAAATTCTAGCTCAAACTTGATTTTCAAGTTTGATAAATAAATGAGCTAAACTCAATATAGACCAATGGATATCGTTTCATACTTACTCAATGTTTAAAAATTAATAATTTTCAGTACCATAAACAAATCAACCTCACCAAACTATTTAGAGCTCTTTTGGGGACATTAGAAGTAAGTTATTTATTGGACTATTTTTATCACATTATCTCTCTACTTTTACATATATTTTCATAATAAATAAAAAAGTCAACTTATAACTCATACTTAAAACAACCCTTATATTATTGAACTCTTTTTCTAATGGTGATTGTAATAGTAGTAGTAGTAGTGCAGATGGTAATGAAGGGATGCTAGAGATGGTGGAGGTGGTGGAGATAATAGTCGGATGGTAGCAATGGTGATCAAGATGGTATGGATGATAATACAAGTAGCGACAATCAAAGTGATCATGATGGTGGTGGTTATAAAATCATGGTAGTGGAGGAGGTTATGATGGGATGATGAAGAGGGTGGTGATGATGAAGGAGGTGGTATGGTGGTCTGACTTATTGAAACCCAACTAGCCCAAACACTTTTGGGCGAGGCCATTTTAGATGCTTCCAGTCTGCATGAAATCGACCCGACTATTATATAACTTAGAATTATTTTTGGAGTTGGTCAAGACTTTTTGGCCTTGTTTGGTTTGTGTTTCTCAAAAAATTTTGAGAAAAATTCTCTACAATTAAGTTTTCAAAAGTAATCAAACCAAACAAATTTTTCCAAATTTTTTTTCCAAAACTTGTTTGGTTTACAAATTTTCCAAACAAATCTCTCTCTCATACACATTAAATCAATCACTTTTTCCAAAACTCTCTCTCAAAATAATTTTTCAAAACATCTTTTGAAAAAAAACCAAACCAAACAAATTTTCGTACTTTTTATCTCAAAACATGTTTCTCAAATACAAACCAAACAAGGCCTTTATTTTTCAAAAATGATCCGAACCCCCTCCAAGGATGACCCCCACGATCTCCTCTGGCCTTTGATTGGCCAGATTTTTTATTTTTTTTTCTCCTCCTCCAATCACCAACCCCCACGTGTGTGTGGGAGTGATGGGGGTTGGTGATTGAGCGAGATGGGTTTTACGGTGTCACGAAGCCTTAACTTCTTATGTTGTCAAGTGCATATATTTTTATTTAAAATATATATTAAAAAAATTTAGATAAATAAAATACGTGAGACTCGAAACTTTGACCTTTAGTTGAATAAAGAAAATACTTATCAATAACACATTATACATAACAAATATTTTATTTATTTTTATTTATTTAAATTACACACTCAGTGGCTGCTATTTAAAAGGTGGCGTGTACCTGTACGTTAAAATTTTCCCTTATGCCTCTTGAGCCAAAGTTCTCTTCTTGCAGTTTTGTACTTGCGCTCGTTTTTGTAGGTTTTTTGATTTATTTTTAGGCCTAATTTTAATAATCCGAACCGTTCATATTTTATGATTTATTCAGTATATCATACTTGTAAAAAATCAAATTTATCGGATATCAGAAAGTATATGTTCGAAAAATTGTTTATTAAATTCTTTAAAAAATAGTTTTTAGTTCAATTTTTCGAACACATACTTTCTGATATCCGATCAACTTGATTTTTTACAGGTATGATATACTGAATAAATTATAAAATATGAACAATTCAAATTATCAAAATTAGGTCTAAAAGTAAACCCAAAAACCACGGACGCAATGCCTCTTTCTTTCATTTTGCACGAAACGCTACTTGGGGTTGGGGGTCAAAATCAGACCCAACAATCTCGCTCTATCTAGACTGTTCCGACTTGGAACGGTGTCTCGCTTCGGCGGCGAGACTGGTTCAGCGGCGACAATCGACGGTACGCACTCATTATCTGCTCTGCGATTGATGACACTATTTTCTAAGTCTGCTTTTACCGATCTAATTTTTCTCTCCCATTGATTTGGGTTTTTTTTGCAAAATAAGGTAATTTTTCTTCTCTTTTAATGTACATTTTATTTTTTGATGATGATGGTGATGATGTTGGTTCATGATGTTCATATAAAATAATTTGATTTTTTTTTTTTTTTTTTTTTTGTAAATTTTTTTTCATCTATACTAACTAATGAGAGAGTTTGAAGGTCTGGGTAGGATAAAATTACAGAATTTTATACTTTTAGGGCTATTCTGGATTATTTCTCTTCTTTTTTTTTTTGGGTTAAATTTTTTTTTGATTGTTTGTTTTATTTTATGCCTCTACTTATGTACTCAAATCCAGGTGCCTCTATGTTTAATCTTTCTTCTTCATTGTCAGTAAAGGTATGAAAAGAGAAGTGAAAACCCTAGTTTGCGGTTGATAGACTTTTGTAAATATGATTTGAGAGAATGAGTTGTATTTTGAGTATGTGATATGTAGAATTATGATTTTAAGGTAGAAAATTTGTTTGGTTATGATTTTTGAATAAAGTGTTGAATTGAGTTTGAATTGTACGCGTGGAATTGAGTTTTGAAAGTTTGATATAACATGTGAAATAAGAAAATTTGTTTGGTGATGAGTTTTTAAAATAATTTTCAAACTTAATTCAACCTATAATTAATAATTAAACATAAAACTCATAACTCGATATCCGTATTTTTTGATCAACAGTCATAACTAAACTATTTTTAAAATACTTAAATAAAAAAATGATTTTTTTTTTCAATTAATTGTTTTTAAGTAATTTTTTTGAACAATTTTTTTTTTCAAATAACTTCTATGTCAATTATTTTATGTCAATTAATTTTTCTGCCAATTCATTTTTTAGGCCTGTATAAACGTTAAAAATATTAAAAATATTTTAAAATATTAAAAATATTCCGAAAATTAAAATATTAAAAATATTTACAATTAAAATATCAAAATATTAAAATATTTTTATGAAAAATAAAATATTAAAAATATTCCTATAAAACAAAATAAAATATTTAAAATAAAAAAAAATAAAAAATATTTAAAATAAAAATTAAGTTGTTTTTTAGTTTTGAAAATAGTTTTGAGTTGTGTGTTTGGTTATGAGTTTTGAAAAGTAATGATTATAGTTTGAAATGAGTTTTGAGAAATGAGTGTAGAATTATGATTTAAAAGCTGCAACTACTTTTGAAATCTAAACCAAACAGAGCCTATTTTTTTCAACGACTTCAAATCTTCAGATTTGTAGTGACTTGTAGAAAAGCAAAAAATCCTAATTTTTCAAACCCTGAAGCTTTATACTGAGGACTTAAGAGATATTCTTTTGCTTTTTTCTTTTCTTTTTCCATTTTTGTGGTCAGTTTCTGTTAGAATTATGAATCTTTACTTAGGTTTTCATTTCTTAAATTTATGTTCTTGTTCAAACTCAAATGCTATTTGGTTGTTACTAAAAGGTGCAAAAAGAAAAGTGAAAGTTACATTTTTGTTATCTTTATTTTGCAATACTTACAAAGAAACAATTTGGAATGAAAATTTTCTGCTGTTGTGCAGTTTGTGAGTTTCTCTTCTAATCCTGTGGAGAATGTCCAACTAATTGGTAATATATTGGCAATGCTATACGAAGCGACACTGAATTGAGTAGGCTGAGTTAGTTTGTCAGTTTTGATCAATTACTCTTGCTACTTGGAGAGGCAAAAATGCTTGAAATGTTGCCGATATTACCCCTTCCAGCGCCCCCCTCTGATGGGAATCTTGGTCCTCTTCCCCCATCTCAAGTTTCAGAGCAATCTGATGATGAGAAGAAAATAGAGACTGAGGATCAGAACAGACCTAACTCTGTTCCCACATCAATTGCAACCCATACAAGAACCATTGGAATTATACATCCTCCCCCAGACATTAGGAATATTGTCGATAAAACTGCACAATTTGTTGCAAAGAATGGACCTGAGTTCGAGAAAAGAATTATTGCAAACAATGCTGGCAATGCTAAGTTTAATTTCTTGAATGCCTCGGATCCATACCATGCTTATTACCAGCACCGCCTCTCTGAGTTTCGAGCTCAAAATCAAACTTCTTCCCTGCAGCAGCCTTCAGATACATCTGCCTCAGAGTCGGCTCCTTCTGTTCCTGACGCGGATGGTAACGAGGCAGTTACAAAATCTGACCCCTCGGCCCAGTTTAGACCTGTCCGTAAAGTTCTCGAGTCACCAGAGGCTGAGCAATACACCGTTAGGCTTCCAGAGGGGATTACAGGGGAGGAATTAGATATTATTAAGCTCACTGCCCAGTTTGTGGCTCGTAACGGAAAGTCTTTTTTGACGGGATTGACTAGCAGAGAGATTAACAACCCTCAATTCCATTTTTTGAAGCCAACCCACAGTATGTTCATGCTTTTCACGTCACTTGCGGACGCATATTCAAAAGTTTTGATGCCTCCAAAGGGATTGACAGATAAGTTGAAGAAGAGTGTTACTGATATGACTACCGTGCTTGAACGTTGCTTGCACCGGCTGGAGTGGGAACGTTCACAAGAGCAAGCAAGGCAGAAAGCTGAAGACGAGATTGAGCAGGAACGGGTGCAAATGGCTATGATCGATTGGCATGATTTTGTTGTGGTTGAGTCTATAGACTTTGCAGATGATGAAGATGAGGAGTTACCTGCTCCAATGACCCTCGAAGAGGTTATAAGGAGGAGCAAGATGTCAGCTGTGGTAGAAGAAGATATTGTCGAGCCCGGAAAGGAAGTGGAAATGGAAATGGATGAAGAAGAGGTCCAACTTGTTGAAGAAGGAATGAAGGCAGCTAGTCTTGAAGAGAACGGCGAAGAGAAGAAGAATGAGATGACCATGCCAATGGAGGAACAGGAACCACCAATGAGAATTGTGAAGAACTGGAAGAGGCCCGAGGACAGGATCCCTGTAGAAAGAGATCCGACAAAATATGTTGTTTCGCCAATCACTGGTGAGCTAATTCCCATTAACGAGATGTCAGAGCATATGAGGATCTCTCTCATCGACCCCAAGTACAAGGAGCAGAAAGAGAGGATGTTTGCTAAGATTCGGGAGACTACTCTTGCTCAGGATGATGAAATTTCCAGAAACATTGTTGGACTTGCACGGACCCGGCCTGATATTTTTGGTACCACGGAGGAAGAAGTTTCTAATGCAGTCAAGGCAGAGATTGAGAAGAAAAAAGACGAGCAACCAAAGCAGGTCATATGGGACGGTCATACGGGGAGCATTGGTCGCACTGCAAGCCAGGCCATGTCACAGAATGCAAATGGAGAGGACCAAAACGACACTGCGAATAATGATTCAAGGAATCTTCCGGGGCCTGCCGCCCCTCCCCCTCCTAAACCTGGTGTGCCATTGGTTCGGCCACTTCCTCCTCCACCTGGTCTAGCCTTGAATCTTCCTCGTCTACCCCCAAATGCAGTCCAGTATTCAACTCCAACTAGTAGTGGAATGCTTGCACCACCTCCACCGAGGCCACCAGTTAATATGATTCCGTCTGTGCGGCCACCTCCTCCAATGCAACTAATGCCTGGACAGCAATCCCTTTTCTTAAATCATCCACCCCCAATGCCTCCAATTTCTGTGAATCCACCACCTAGTATTCCTGTGCCACCTCCACCTGGATCTCAATTTACACCCCTGTCAGCTCCTCGGCCTTTTGTTCCTCTTTCCATACACCAACCAGGCATGCATATGGTTCCACCACCACCTTTACCTCAAGGAATGCCTCCGCCGCCACCGCCTGAGGAAGCTCCTCCGCCGCTTCCAGAAGAACCGGAGCCAAAGAGACAGAGGCTTGATGATTCTGTTCTTATTCCCGAAGACCAGTTCCTGGCTCAACATCAAGTATGGAGCGACTCTGCATTTATCTTTATTCATCATTTGAGTTATTCTTGTTTTATTGAATTATTCTTTGCTTGGTTTATCTGCTGTTTGTATTATCATTTCAGACTATTTTTTGGATTTTCAGTTCCTGATTGAAGTTATGCATTCTTGTTTTTTTGCAGCAGGGACCTGTTCGCATCGCTGTATCTGTGCCAAATGTTGATGAAGGAAACCTCAAAGGGCAAGTACTGGAGATAACAGTACAGTCCTTAACCGAAACCGTTGGCAGTCTGAAAGAGAAAATTGCAGGAGAGATCCAACTTCCTTCAAACAAACAGAAGCTGAGCGGAAAGGCTGGTTTTCTCAAGGATAATTTATCTCTTGCATATTACAACGTTGCTGGAGGGGAAACACTTGCTCTTTCTTTAAGAGAGCGTGGTGGTAGGAAGAGATGAATGGTTTTTGTTGGCCAGGCCTTTAAAGGTTCGTATTGGAACTTTCTTGTTACTGTGGGAATTCTCCATATGAATTGTGGGACTCCTTAATTCAACTTTATTAGGTGTTATATTGGGAGATATGTTGGTCATATAATTTAGACAGTTTTAAAATTTGATCAACGTTATCTTTACTACAGATCTGATGTATTGGCAATCGTCTGTTGAGGGTAACAGGAAGTGAGCTGTTCTTTGTCACTAAGCGGAGAAGTTGATGCTGTCTTATACATACATGTTTGTTATCTCACTATGATTAGTCATCAGATCTTCTTGTTGAGATGGATTATTTTATGTTTGTCCTTTCATGCTGTTCATTGAATTCGATAATTCTGAATTTTGCTATTGGCAAATTAGTAATTTGAAGCTCTTTCTAGAATGCAAGTTTTGTTTTGTAGGGATATACTTGAGCAGGAGAGGAGGAACTGTTGTGGAAAGATCCCATGCTAGCTATGTCTCAACTGCGGTGACAGGTGGGATTTTGTTGTTTCCTCAGTAGAACAGAAGAATAGACACTTTTCAAAATGTTCAAGGACAGTTGCCACTCCACCACCACCACCACCATGACGGCAACCGTCACACCATTGCTGCTGCTGCTCCACTACTTTCACTGTCTCACCAGCACTGCCACGGGGGGGGGGGGGGGGGGGGGGGGGGGGGGGGGGGGGGGGGTTGTGTTGGAATTGATGAAGTAAACGGGTTGGTTATGGTCATTTGTCCAGCCAGTTTATTAAATGGGCAAGTTTGGTTTAGATTGTTTTAATTGTGCTCAACTCATTTTCACTAATTTTTCATGAAAGAATTGCTGATAAATGAATGGTAAATGAAAAGCAATTGAAAAATAAAGGAGATGCAAATGAGGCCCTTGCATCGGAATACAACTTTTATTTGTACTTTTTTTAATTGCTTTTTTCCAATGCAATTTATCTAAAATTCTTCCGTTTTTTTCCATATGTTAATTGCAAGTGCATCCGGATGGATTTGAGAGTAAAATTATCTCAACTATGGGACTGTTTGTTACAGTTTTTGGAGATAATTGTAACTTATTTTGATTTGAGAATTTGTACCAAATTGGCACAGCTTCTGCTTATAGATAGTTTAAATAAGTTGAAAAAAATTAATTATTTAAAACTAGAGTAGAGATGCTTTTGACTTTTACTTTCTGATTATCAACTTTTCACTTAAAAAAACTTTCACCAAACAGGGCATATATCATTTTTGATGAGTTACAATTTCTTAATTCATGGCCACCCTGCACAGATTCAAAATGCATGAATTGATTTGAGTATTTTAACAATTTGAACCCACATTTTAAACTTATAAATTTATAATTGTGAATTGACAAAATCAGAATAGAAGAAATGTTCGACGGTAACGACATTTAGGAAGCAACGATTAAGGGGCTGAGCAACACTGAAAAATTTGAGAGATGGAAGTAGGAAAATGAAAATATATACGTTTGGAGTTGAGCAATTTATTTATCTATATTATTATTATTAAAAGCCAACAGGAATTTTGGTATCCTGAAGCCTCTCAGAAATTTTTTTCCATTTTTTCCAAAATGGCCATAACTTCTTAAATAATTATATTATTTTTACACTGATATTAATATATAGTTAAGGGTAACCTGATAAATTCAAACCAACCAATTCCATCACCTCACGTTTTCAAACTGCACAGCAGTTCTAAACTAGTTTCAACATCTTCGAATTCTATTTTGAACGATTGAAACCTCGGGAGAGAGAAAGAGAGATCAGATCTGGTGAAGGAGAGATTGGTAGCAATTGTGCACCAATAAAAACCTAATCATACTCGAAGAGATACGAAGAAGTTCAATCTCCTCAAATTCAACACCATCCAAAGACAATTCTTCAAGAACAGGGCATCCATCAACAACCCTCTGGTGAAGGAGAGATTGGTAGCAATTGTGCACCAATAAAAACCTAATCGTACTTGAAGAGATACGAAGAGGTTCAATCTCCTCAAATTCAACACCATCCAAAGACAATTCTTCAAGAACAGGGCATCCATCAACAACCCTCTCGAACGATTCTCCATCAACAAATCCAACATAATCCAAATAAAGGCGCTTAAGTTTCGGCAAAAAAAAACCGAATCTGGAACATTCAAACCACAATGCTGGCTCAACAACAAATCCACAAGGGTTGTGGAGTCAAAATGACCAGGAATTGACACACCTGTGCTCTTCACATTGAAGAACAACGAAAGCCCAGTTACATTTCGCTTTAAAGCAATAGCTACCCATTCATCAATGTTGGAATAGCCATAGTCGTGATGACACTGGAGATGGAGTTTGTGAATAGTTGGGACGTCCATGAGAGTGACTGTGAACAAATGGTTCATGAAATTGATGAAATTGGAATTGGTGGTGTTGTTGTGGTGGGCAGTTTGGAGAGGATGCAATAGAGAATCAATTCTGGCAAATAATGTTGGAATAGCCATAGTCGTGATGACACTGGAGATGGAGTTTGTGAATAGTTGGGACGTCCATGAGAGTGACTGTGAACAAATGGTTCATGAAATTGATGAAATTGGAATTGGTGGTGTTGTTGTGGGGATTCAAGAGCAGAGAATCGTCGATGTTGATGGTGGGAATGGGGATTGAAGCAAAGAGGTTGTTCCATTTGGTGGATAAGATGGTTGTGCTGGCGGCGAATTTGGTGGGCAGTTTGGAGAGGATGCGATAGAGAATCAATTCTGGCAAATTGCTGATTCTATCTTCGCTACTGTTATCGACATTGGCTAGGGTTTCATGGCGAGTTGGTGACGGAGGGTTGTGAAGGTGTTTATGACGTTTTAGAGCTGTATCCATGGGAGGTTTTGTTTTGGCCCAGAAGTTGTAATGAGGTATAATTATTTTGATGTTTATTCAATTTGATACGATACTACTAAACAATTTGATATGCTATTTAGGTTGCTTTGTAATGAAATGTAAAATAATTGATAGTGATTAGAAACATTAAAAATAATTGTATAGATTTTTTATAAATATATTATCGTTGTCAGTATATTTTTATTTTAATTGAGATAATGTAGAAGTATATGAGAATGTGTGTATATATATCATATTAAATTCAAAAAAAAAATTATGCAATTGAATATATAAATCATAAAAAAAAAAAAAAACCAAATTGAATGAGGATATACTAAAATTTTTATCAATTGAATTTTCAAATGAGTTTGCACACGCATCGCGTGTCGTGTGTCCAGTCCCTAGTATGTATAAATACTAGCAAGTTGAGTCAAATGGATTGAAAATTTAAACCGCACAATCGAATCTAACCTGCATAAATTATGTTAACACGCTCAACCTAACCCAACTCAACCCGTCAATGCTCTCAAAACAGACTTTGCACGCCCCTATAATTATCAACAACCAAATCATATCTTGCAATTTCAAGTTGAGCCATACAATTAGAACCGAACAGCCCTGTGGCACCAAAAAAAAAACACAAAAACTCCTTGATAGACATTTAATTAAAAGCTCCAATCCAACAACTAAAAATATTGCAAATGCTGAAAACTCACTACTGATATTGCAAATGTCTGAAATACAAGAAAGCACAAAACAAAACAACTCCGGTCCCAAATGGGTGGAACAAAATCTTTTGCATAGTAATTAATAGATGGGTCTGTTGCACACATCAGCAACAACTTAAACCTTGTAGCCTCGGCTGTTCCTTTTTCCTCTAGCCTGCTCAAATTTCCTTCCCTTTGATCGCACATAGGGCTTAGTATGGCTGTGCGGCACACCGGGAGCCTTGCCAAAATGTTTCACTGCTTCACGAGAATTCTTGGGGCCTCTAAGGAGTACCTGTATGGGAATCAAGAAAATAATTGATTCACGAAATCTACATATTAACATCGAGGGGAAATATTATAACCCATAATTTTTTTGATATTATTGGTTATAAAATAAAAAGGCAAGAAAAGAAATGCTAACTTCTGTTGATCCATACCAAATGCCATTATCTATTTGCTCAATTTTTATCAGAAATCGATGGTAATAAACATGGAACACTCAAGTACAGTATAGCACAAGCTAACACAACATCCACAGACCCACCTCCAATGGCTTTTCATAGCTATATATAATTCAGGAAACCACCACTTAGAAAAAGGGAGTTTCATAGCTAAGTGTCCATCGGAGTTTCAAGATTCAAGACAAAATATTTTTTTTTTAGAAAAAGGAGGGGGAAAAAAATGAAGAATAACTGCAAATGTCTATGAATAAGCTTTGGCATTTAATTGATGTGTACTGCAATGCCAGACCAGAGCAACCTGTAGGCTAGAGATCGGAATTCTAGTGAGACATTCCAATGGGTACAAAAACGTTCAAGGATGTCATCACAGTAACAAAGACATTGGCCACAACTGGAAAATTTTCAAAAGGGAAAGAATCATCTGATTACAAGAAAACTAATTATAAAATCACCAAAGTACTCACAAAGTCAAAGCACATTTGAAGTTGACAAAAACCTCAACACACACTAGGATCCATAACTAACATAGTTCCTAAACTCTCTGTTGGCTGTCATTTCGTTTTCTCAATTGAAAAGAAACAACAGGAATGGTTAGGTGTATTGTTTCAGATTCGTCAATATAGTAACATATTTTGGTGTCTTGTGATTTCCATTTGTATAAATGTGAATGTGCACATGTTACATGTAATTGTTGCATAATACATTTCAGAGGATATTTTAAAGAAAACCAAGTACTAAAGGGGAATGCAATTTACAATATACCCCAAAAATAATCAATGTGTTTGATTTTAATTTTTTGAATTCAGTGTTCAGAAATTTGAGTTTTTTGTTTTTCGTACTTTTTTTTGTTTTTAGTAAATATTTTTTTTACTTTTTAGTATTTTTTTTACTTTTTTAGATGCACCTTACTTGGATGTATCTAAAAAATAAAATATTTGTAAAAAAATATTTCAAAAATAATAATAAACACACAAAAATACAAAAAATATACTGAATTTTCATATTTTTTTATATTTTTGGTATTTAGTGAATTTTTTAAAGATTTTTTTCACGAAAATTATACTTTTTAAGTGTATTTATGTTAAGTGTGTCTAAAAATTAAAAAAAATACTTAAACTATGAAAAAAAATCATTAAAAATAAAAGAAATACCGAAACAAGAAAATAGAATTTTCTGAAAAGTGTTTTTAGAAAACCTAAACCAAGCAAAGTGATTCGGTTCTTATAAATTTCAACTGATCATTGGAAGTATGTTATGCCAGTCTCCAACCCCCATGATAAAACGTTCCATAAAAAGTCAATAGTAAATCCCATTTATAGGAGACAAACACAATAACAAATAGCTGTGTGAGTTGATAAGAAAATCCATTCTAAACACATTATCTAATCAAAATATATGATCTAATCCAAATTGCGCAAGCATAAAACAAGAAGTATAATTAAATTGCATACCGTGTTCTGCCCAAGTGGAGCTCTGAGGGCCAGCTGATCAAATGTCAGGCACTCACCACCGGCCTTCTCAATCCTTGCTCTCGCTGTCTCTGTGAACCTCAGTGCAGTCACCTTCAAGGCAGGAACTTCATGGGCCCTAATGTCATCAGTAATGGTACCAACAACGACTGCAATCTTTTCGCCCTGGTACAAAACCAGTAGCAATGTTAAACAATTATATCCACAAAAACACTATTTTAGAGTATACAATTGATTCTAAAAGTAAATAACAATACATGAATTTAATTCTAAAGCTCCGTTGAACAACAAAGAGAATTATGTTTAGAAACAAATGGTCAAGAAATGGCACAATCTTTCTATAACAGAAATGAAGCAACTTGGAAAAGCATTTTTAGTCATTTTTCCACTTTCTGTCCATGACAGATTCACAATGAGATCTAAATAGACATAAATCTCCAATTTCTGATTATTTGGGATATGACCAAAAAAAAAAGGGAGTTTCTACTAGTCAGAGCATAATACTGTGAATTCTTAGTTTTTTCAACTTCCAAAGCGACAGAAATATTCAAGATTTCTTCTTTTTTATATATATCTTTGTGGCAGCTTCCTCATAACTTGAATCCTAATGCATTTTCCACATATTGCATACAATATTCACAATTTTTAGAGATGTTTTCACAATTTTTAGACAATATTCACAATTTTTAGAGATGTTTTCACAATTTTTAGATAGTTACATACACCTTTCACATTTCTATAACAGAAATGATTCCACTTGAAAAATAATTTTTAGTCATTTCCCCTTTTCAGTCAATCATAGATTCACAACAAGATCTAAATAGACCCTGAATCTTCGATATCTCATTATTTGGGATATGACAACCAAAAAAAAAATGAATCTCTACTCATCAGAGCATAATACTATGGATTTTTCGTTCTTTCAACTTTCAAAGCAACCAAAATATTATAGATTTCTTCTTTTTTATATTTCTTTGTGGAATCTTCCCAATAATTAGAAACCTAATGCATTTTCACATATTTCATACAATATTCACAATTTTTAGAGATATTTTCGTACACTATTCACAAACTTCTACACAATTTTTACACATACATCGCAACTAATGACTATAATTTTCCTAAATATGCACAAGATCCTAATAACAATATTGATCTATGGAGAGAGAGAGAGAGATAGAGAGAGAGGAGTCACCTTTCCCTGCATGAAACGAATCAAGCGAGAGAGAGAGATAGGAGGCTTATTGACCTTGCTCATGAACAACCTCTTCAGTATCACAGCATTGAACTTGCTTCCCGTCCTCCTCACAAGAAAACGGTACAGCTGAACACAGATCAACCGTCATCTTATTCAAAAAAACACATAGATTTGAAGATTTGAATATAAACACATACATACATATATATACACACAGAGATAGAGAGAGAAAGTGAGAGAGAAAGAGAGAGAGGTGTGCCTTGACGAGGAGCTTGAGATAGATATCTTGGGATTTGGGGGCGGTCCTTTTGGTCTTCTTGCTCTTGCCACCGGCTTTCAGATCGATACCCTATCAACAACAACATGTTATGTTAATCCAAGAAAAATGATAAAGACGTAGAGACTCTGATTAGGGTTTCAGAGAAGGAGACATAGATACCATGGCTGCTGCGCTTGATGTTGCTGTTACACGCCGCGACTCCGCCGAAACCAAAAATGTGTGCAGATATAGAGAGGGAGAGAAGGGCTTAGGGTTTTTTATTTTGGTAGGGATCAGGAAAAAGGTAGGGGTTCACAACTAGCCGGGATTTGATAAGTTTGGGCCAGCAGGAGTTGGACTGGGCTTGGCTCCAACCCATATTCTGGACCGGTCCAGACTGAGCCTGCGGACACTACATTCCGATTCATTCATCTTATAACTTTTACAACAATGATTGAGGGTCACAATTTTTATGACTCAAATAGTTTGAAATTGTCAAAATGACGTTGTTTTGAGTGCAAAATAACTTTAAAATTGTCAAAACGATGTCATTTTGACAATTTCAAACCATTTAAACTACAAAAATTGTGACCCTCAAACATTTTTCTAACTTTTACAAGGAAAAACAAGTAACTTTTTTATAAAAAAAAATAAAACACATGCATAAGGAGTTATAATCAAATATTATTTAAGGTATAATTAAAATAATAATTATAATGGATCATAATCAATATTATAATCAATAGAGGTGAGTAGCGGATATACTGATATGCTCAAATCGATTGAACCGAACTGATCTGCCGCATTTTAAATGGATGTTTGATGACGAGCTGAGGTTGTGGATTGATTTTTTCATTCCGCCTAATTTTGGACGGATGGTGGATTTGAGGTTCCTTTAGCCACAACTACCAAACCGCAAGTACCTCTAGTAATTTATAAGATTTTGTGTTTTCAATTTATTTAGATATTCTATTTGTATTTTTAATTAAAAAAGAGTTTAAATATTCTGTTGAATATATTTTGTTGAAAAAGAGTTTTCAACTTGAATATATTTTTTGAATTGAAAAAAATAAATGTATTATTTATTTATATTTTTTTGTTTTTAAAGCTAACTCTAAAAATAATAAATAAAAAAGATGTATATGCTGGTTAGTTTTTGTTTTCAAAAACAGATTTAGATGTAATAATACAGAGACATACAATCTCTATTACTGTTCTATTTATGATTTTGGTGGTTTGAATTGTTTTTATATTTTAAAAATTACAAATTGTAATACTTTATGTGGATGAAGCATATTGTGATTGTAATATTCTAAAGTTTCAAACTTTCTTTCTTTGGATGAAGCATGCAGTGATGTAATATTTTTTTAAGTTATTGACCATAATACTTTCTTTTCTTTTTTTTAAATAAGTGCACAAGTTGAATTATGTTAAAAATTTATAAAATTTTAAATTATCAAATCAATTCACATCCATCCGCCAATCCACTCAATCCACATCCGCTGGATTAATAGACGGATACGGATTAATTTTCTCCAATCCGCCAATCTGGATGGCGAATGATGGATTGAAGGTTCCGTAGCCACAACCGATCCACGCCCACCCCTAATAATCAATCATAACTACTTTAGGCATAACTCAATATTTTTTTAATCATAATTGAAATAATAATTACAAGAGATCATAACTAGCACAGTGAGCTATAACTAAATTATACCTAGCATCACAATTCATAAATATTACAAAAGTTATAACTGTGCATACAATATACACCTTTTTTTTTTTTTAAGTGTATTATATAATTTTCTGGTGATACAAATAAATCAAGGGCCAGCTGGTAATTTATAGACATTATTAAAGGCATAAAAGTGCTGGCTGGCAGCTTACCTGAAGGATACTGATTAAGTTTGACATATCCAGAAAAAGTTAAAAAGTCAAAAAATTACTTAAAAAGTTAAAAGTTAATACTATTTATCAAAAGTCAATAATTACGGCTGCACAACTCTCAATCTTAATTTTCTCCTACAAATTAATTTTTACAATTTTTTATTACACATTTTTTCATAAAAAGTCAAAAAGTTAACTCAAATATCTATATTTTCTTCCTCAAATTTTTAGTCTAAAAAGACAAAAAGTACGCTTATTTAGAATACCCCAAACAACCCCTAACTTCAACCAACCAGTCCTTTTGGCCTCATCTCGAAACAATTATATTGATGTGTTCCACAATAATTGATTGACAATTTTAGAGAAGGTAGAGTCTTGGTTTTCATATTAGTGTATCTTCATTGCTCACAACTTAGCTATGCGAAACTTTGTTCTAATTTTAATTTGCCTTCCAAATTCTAAATATTTTTGTTCATGTCATCTACCTTTCATACATATAATCTTATTTTTATTTTTATTTTGTTTTTCATTTTACAGAGGTGAGTGGATCACATATATCTATGAATATGAGCTCTATTGCTTTATGTATAAAAGTAAGAAATAAAATTATCTTAAATTATATATGTATAATTATTTTGTTTCATGATAGTAATAACAACAGCCTACAATAAAAGAAAATCAATGTGCAGATAGCCGGACTACGATAGGTGTACACTAGCAAGAAGATCTTAGGGACAATAAAGGATCTACCTAATGTGATTAGGAGCCAAAATCTTATCATTGAGTTGGTAGGAAGAGTGTTTAAGGACCTAGCCTCTCAATGCTCTTAGTTTTGTGTTCTTTTTAATTTGTTTTACATTATACTTGAAAAAAATGAATTGGTTAAAATCTATTGGACATTGTAACATTCATATATGATATAAGCGAGTTCAGAACCCCTGCTATGGTTTTCGGTCATGCTTCTTGTGGTAATTTCAAAACAATGTCATTTTGATAAAAATAAATAAATAAAAATTCATTTTCCCCATCTTTTCCTTTCTTTCTTATTTGTTCCAAAACCTAACCTATCTTTGAAAGAGACGAACAGAGAAGAGCG
Source organism: Camellia sinensis (assembly GCF_004153795.1). Classification (NCBI taxonomy): domain Eukaryota; kingdom Viridiplantae; phylum Streptophyta; class Magnoliopsida; order Ericales; family Theaceae; genus Camellia; species Camellia sinensis. Next base: position 1,567,059 of record NW_021024659.1, on the reverse strand, counting down.
GAGCAGAGGCGGAGGTGAAACGTAGAGGAAGGTGGCTATTGGTGACTCCGGTGACGTAGCAAGGAGAGGTGGCAACGAGGTCATTCTCAAGATCGGCTCTCAAAGGGAAAAAGAAAACCCATAACCTATTTGGTTGCCATGAAGCCTAGGATTAAAGATTACTTATTATTGAGTAATTTACTGTCTTTGTTTTTGAATTAAATAAAAATGGACAAGAAAATAAGAAAATCTTAGAAAGAAAAAAGAGCAAAATAGGGGATCTTTGTTGATAAACCAAAAGATTTGAGTGCGAAATAGTTGAAGATATATATATAGAGAGAGAGAGAGATAGATGAGTAGACCACCTTGATGTGATTAAGAGCCATAGACTCCAAAAGAGGACATCATCTTAGTGTCTTGCAAGTTACATCTAAGAAAATGGACCTGGGAAATTTTTGAAAGTTTTTCACTGTTGGTTTGATCATTGAAGAGGTATATTTAACATCTTATCCAGCTTAAGCTTGTCGCCGTCGCATCCCCACTGCTCTTCGTCTCTTTATTTGTTAGGGTTGCAGCCTCTCTAACATTTGAGAGATAAGAGAGAAAACAATTATGGTCTCTTTAATATGAGCATTGTAAGTGAGAGGCCAGCTTTTAAACTAATTATGTGGTGTCTCCCCTGTAGGTATAATTAAATTGAACATAGATGGTTGTAGGAAGCTAGGAGGAGATGAAGGCTTTGGAGGCCAATTTAGAGATGAAGTTGCAGCATAACTATGTGGCTATTATGGAAGATTATACAATGGGACAACCCTTAAAGTTGAATTATGGGTCATTTATAAAGGTCTTACAATGCTTCTTTAGAGAGGATGAAACAAAGTTATCATTGAAACAGATGCTATGCAAGCCGTGAAGCTACTGGAGGAGGAGACTGAGGCAAATTCTCCTTTCAAAGGCCTTATAGAAGATGCCAAGATCATAATGCGAGGATGTGAGTGTACAATGCAACATGTGTTCAAGGAGGGTAATCTTTGTGTTGATGCACTTGCCAAGTTTGGAGCTGAACAACCCGAGGATATTCTGGTGGTGAACAAGTTACCAGTTGAGATTAGGAGTTTGCTTGTTGCAGACATTATTAGCACACCTAGGGAAAGTGCTTAAGCCTTTGTTTTTTGTTGTTTTTCCAATGTACCTAAAAAAAAGGGTAAATTACATTGACATCACCTGAGATTTATATTTATTACAATTCTCCCTCACCTTTTGAAAATTACATTCCCCTCTCTAATGTTTAAAGTTTCATTACAGATTGCTCCTTCCAGCAATTTAATTTTTTTAAATATCAATTTTGCCCTCACTTGGTAAATTAAATTGGCACCCCTCACATTTTAGAAATTACAATCCCCTCCCCAAGGTTTAAAGTAACATTACCAATTGTCCCATCGGTTAGTATTAGTTGAAAAAAAAAATCATTGGAAAAAAAATTAATTGAAAAAAAAATTTGTTAGTCAAAATTTTAAATTTCTGTTTAAAAACCAACGTAAATTCATTTTTTGAATTTATGTTTTTTCCTCAAATTTACAAACTGAGACAATCATTTATAAACTAAAAAAATTAACAAACAAGTTTTTATAATAGTTTTTAAAATTTTTGTAAATATAAATTGAAAACTGAAAACGAAATGGTTACCAAACAGGTCTCAGATGGTAAAAATGTCAAAAAATTAACAAATAATTAAATAAGTTATCAACGCAAGAAATGACTTATCAAAAGATTCTTAGGCTATGTATAGTTTGATTTTTCGATTTTTTTTAAATTAAAAATTAATTTGGTTAAGAAATAAAAAATCAAAAATAATTAAAATTTTTATCTTTCGAGTGTAATAAACATAAATATCAAGGGGTGTCAATGTAATTTTTATCTTACGAAACAGGTCTCAGGTGATAAAAATGTCGTAAAATGCACAAATAATTAAATAAGTTGCCAACGTAAGAAATAACTTATAAAAAGATTCTTAGGCTATGTATGGTTTGATTTTTAGAAAAAAAATTTTAAAAATTAAAAATTAATTTAGTTAAGAAATAAAAAATAATTGTCATTTTTATATAATTTTTATCTTTCGAGTGTAATAAACATAACCTCAAGGGGTGTTAATGTAATTTGTATCTTACGTTAGTTTTTAAATAGAAATTTAAAAATTTAACTAACAAAATTTTTTTTCAATTAATTTTTTTTCCAATTAATTTTTTTTTTCAACCAATACTAATCGAGGGAACAATTAATGATGCTACTTTAAACCTTAGGAAGGGGATTGTAATTTCTAAAATGTGAGGGTTGTCAATGTAATTTACCCAGTGAGAGCAAAATTAGTTTTAAAAAAAATTAAATTGCTGGAGGAAGTAATCTGTAATGAAACTTTAAACCTTAAGGAGAGAAATGTAAAAGGTGAGAGAAAACTGTAATAAATATAAACCTCAAAAATATCAATGTAATATACCCAAAAACAAAAAGAGCCAAAAAAAAAAATAAAATCAAAACGACGTCTTTTTAAAAGTATTGCAAGAATCACCATAGCTTAACATGTCAGGGGATCCACACTCGATATAAGCATCCCAAATACATATTTTGTCTTCATAGTTGGGCATTGGATCAAATCATGTTGTTTGAGTTTTATTTGTATTCAATTAATTAAAAATTCACTTGAAATCCCTTAGTAATGTAAACTACTAAAGATTAGTGAACAATACCACTTTTAAAATGACACAATTAAAGTTTGATTGAAATTAATTAAATTTTAACACTTTAAAAATCGTTAAGAAAATATTCAATTACTCAATTAATAGTTCAAAGTCCAACTATATATTTGGACACATTAAATGCTCATAGAACAGTATTAATGTACCATGTATGTACTTTTTTTTTGGGTAAGCAATGAACTATCATAAATTAAAGAAGGCAGCAGTCTGAGTATACATCGCTGCCATGTACTTATTTCTATCCCTCGAGAACCTACGTGGTATAGGCCTATTGGATAGAGATGTGAAAAAGTATTTATAATTTATATTTAAACAGCTTATATCTTATAATTATAAACATAAGTTAATTTTTGACTTATAAATTAAGCATTTCCTGTCCCACTCAAAGAATAAGTTGATTTCTGATTTCTAAAAAGTTATAAGCTATAAACTATAAGGTAAACCAAACACATCAAAATAACTTAAATTAAGCTGAAAACTGAAATAAGTAGCTTTTCAGTTGCACCAAACAGGGCGATAGTCATTTCAATTTTCAAATTATTATTTTAGTCAAATAAAAAATTAATTTAAATATAAATATATATATATATATATAAATCTAATAAATAAATTTAGTAGTAAATTTATTTTAAAATTTCCTTACCTCTTTATATATATTATGCATTTAATTTTATAATCAAATTCTATGATGTTGTGCCACACAGGTGATGGTGGGGTGAAAATGTACTTTCCTTCTAAATAGTTGAGAAAGACTCTATTTATGAGGGTGCGACGACTTGTTTTTTAAATGGTGAGGTTGATTACGCAGGGCGTGTTTGGTAATGTTTATGTCTTCAGTTTATATTTATAAAAATTTTATAAATTGATTTTTGTTTATTTTTTGTTTATTTTTAAAAAAACATAAAGTACAAACGCGTTTGGCAATTGACAAAATGTTTAAAAATATAAAAAAAATGAGAAATGACAAGTGGTGGCAAGTGGCAGTGGAAGATGGTGGTGGAAAGTGGTGATGGTGGGTTATGGCAGGTGGGTGGGTGGGTGAGTGGGTGACAGTGGTGGGTGGTGGGTGGTAGCGAATGGGTGGTGGTGGCGGATGGTGGGTGGTGGCGGTGGCAGGTGGTGGCGGGCGGAAGACGGTGGTGGAAAATGGTGACGGGTGGTGACTAGTGTTGGATAGTAAAAAAAAAAAAACTCAAAACTTAAAACGTAAAATTATTTTTTAAATTTATATTTTTTGACTAAATTTATAAATTGAAATCATTAATTTATAAATTAAAAATTTACTAAACAAATTTTTATTTGAATTTTTTAAACTTTTATAAATATAATCAGAAAATTGAATATGTAGTGTTACCAAACGGATTGAGCAAGCACACAATCAATATCAAAGAGGAGACAATTAACAAATCAAAGTAGATGTCAGATCACACAACATGACATAGATTTGTTTACTTAAGGGTGAGGAGACAATTAACAAATCAAAGTAGATGTCAGATCACACGACATGACATAGATTTGTTTACTTAAGGGTGAGGAGACAATTAACAAATCAAAGTAGATGTCAGATCACACGACATGACATAGATTTGTTTACTTAAGGGTGAGGAGACAATTAACAAATCAAAGTAGATGTCAGATCACACGACATGACATAGATTTGTTTACTTAAGGGTGAGGAGACAATTAACAAATCAAAGTAGATGTCAGATCACACGACATGACATAGATTTGTTTACTTAAGGGTGAGGAGACAATTAACAAATCAAAGTAGATGTCAGATCACACGACATGACATAGATTTGTTTACTTAAGGGTGAGGAGACAATTAACAAATCAAAGTAGATGTCAGATCACACGACATGACATAGATTTGTTTACTTAAGGGTGAGGAGACAATTAACAAATCAAAGTAGATGTCAGATCACACGACATGACATAGATTTGTTTACTTAAGGGTGAGGAGACAATTAACAAATCAAAGTAGATGTCAGATCACACGACATGACATAGATTTGTTTACTTAAAAAAAAAACTAAAAACTCAAAATGGAAACACATTTTTTATATTTTTATTTTTTGACTAAATTTATTAACTGAGACCACTGATTTATAAATTAAAAATTTTATCAAATAAATTTTTATTTAAAATTTTAAAATTTTTATAAATATAAATAGAAAACTGAAAACGTGTAGTATTTCAGTTGTGCCTTTATTTTTTGTACTAAGAGTTATTGTACTCTTTTCTTTTTATGATAAACTTCTTTTTGAAGTTGAATTAATCTCACCGACAATAAATTAATCTAAGGCTAAAACTCATAGATGGTATAATATTTTCGCAAAACGTGTTTTTCGACGTTCAAACTTTTTTTTTTTCTTGTACTGTTGTGTTTAATTTTATCGTCAAATTTTTTATTTTTATTTTTATTTTTGGATAAATTACATATACCTCTTTGAGGTTTGATTAAATTATAGATATTTTTATGAAATTTATATTTACATAATAATTTATTCTCTAATTTATTATGTAAATAATATCTTTAAAAATATTTATAATTTTTTAAACCTCAAAAAATATTTATAATTTTATTAAACTTCGAGTGATATATGTATTTTGTCCTTTATTTTTTAAATACGTAAAACCAAGTTCTCGCATCTCATCATAGTCATTGTCCAAAGTCTCTAAACCACATTCTCACCTGTCCCACCAAAATTTATTTCCTCTAAATCCACTCCGTTCGTGACGGCCGCGTTAATCTCCAGCGGTTTCTCCACTGTCACAAAACCCTCAAATCCAACCATGCTCTCCTCCAAATCTCGCCGGAAGGTCGTTCCCGCCGCCACAGACGGCGGCGACTCCGCCGACAAACTCGACCAACTCCTCCTCTCCGCCTCCATCTGCAACGGCGAAGACTTAGGCCCCTTCGTCCGCAAAGCCTTCGCCTCCGGCAAGCCCGAGACTCTCCTCCACCATCTCCGCCACTTCTCCAAATCCAAGGAGGCTGAGATCGAAGATGTCTGCAGAGCTCACTACCAGGACTTCATCATTGCCGTCGACGATCTCAGATCTCTCCTCTCCGACGTCGATTCGCTCAAAACCTCTCTCTCCAACTCCAACACTCAATTGCAGTCCGTCGCTGGTCCTCTCTTGTCTTCTCTCGATTCCTTCGTTGAGGCTCGGAATGTCTGCAAGAACGTCAAGCTCGCTCTCGATTCGGTTCGGACTTGCGTTCAATTGATCGAGCTTTGTTCGCGAGGTAATCTTCATCTATCTGCCAACAATTTTTACATGGCGTTGAAGTGTTTGGACTCGATCGAGAGAGAATTTCTCGACAAAACGCCGAGTTCCACGCTTCGGATTATGCTGGAGAAGAAGATCCCGGCGATTCGATCGCACATCGAGCGGCGAGTCAACAAGGAGTTCGGTGATTGGCTCGTCGAGATCCGTATAGTGAGTCGTAATTTAGGGCAACTCGCGATCGGACAAGCCTCGGCGGCGAGGCAGAGAGAAGAAGAGCTGAGAATGAAGCAAAGGCAAGCAGAGGAACAGAGTCGACTCAGTTTGAGAGACTGTGTTTATGCTTTGGAAGAAGAAGACGATGATGGATTTGGTGGAATTGGTGATGAAGGCAAGGATGGTTACAGCAATGGTGGGAGTGGAATGTTCGGATTTGATTTGACTCCTCTCTATAGAGCTTATCATATACACCAGACACTAGGGCTCGAAGATCGGTTCAAACAGTATTACTTCGAGAACCGAAAGCTTCAATTGACTTCGGATTTTCAGGTATCTTCGATGACACCTTTTCTGGAATCTCATCAGACATTTTTTGCTCAAATTGCTGGTTTTTTTATAGTTGAAGATAGAATTTTGAGGACTGGAGGACGATTGATTTCCAAAATGGAAGTAGAAAACTTGTGGGACACAGCTATGAGTAAAATGTGTTCTGTATTAGAAGATCAATTTTCTAGGATGCAAACAGCAAATCATTTGTTGTTGATAAAGGACTATGTGAGTTTGCTTGGTGTAACTTTGCGGCAATATGGGTACCCTGTTGATGCTTTGCTTGATGTATTAAGCAAGCACAGAGATAAGTACCATGAGTTATTGCTATCTGACTGTCGTAAACAGATTGCGGAAGCACTTACTGCTGATAAATTTGAGCAGATGTTGATGAAGAAAGAATATGAGTATTCGATGAATGTGCTTTCATTTCAGTTACAAACTTCTGATATAACACCTGCATTTCCGTATGTTGCACCATTTTCTTCCACAGTTCCAGATTGTTGTCGAATAGTGAGGTCGTTTATTGAGGACTCAGTGAGTTTTATGTCTTACGGTGGGCAGCTTGATTTCTATGATGTTGTGAAGAAGTATTTGGACCGGCTTCTGACTGAGGTGCTGGATGGGGCATTGTTGAAGCTTATTAATACATCCATCCATGGGGTCTCTCAAGCCATGCAAGTGGCAGCAAATATGGTTGTATTGGAGCGTGCTTGTGATTTCTTTTTTCGTCATGCAGCACAGCTCTCGGGCGTTCCTTTGAGAATGGTGGAGAGGAGTAGGAGGCAGTTTCCACTGAACAAAGCCCGTGATGTTGCTGAAGAGATGCTTTCTGGGTTGCTTAAACAAAAGGTTGATGGCTTCATGACGTTGATTGAGAATGTAAACTGGATGGCAGATGAGGCTCCTCAAAGTGGGAATGAATATGTGAATGAGGTGATTATATATTTGGAAACTTTGGTTTCTACTGCGCAGCAGATATTGCCAGTTCAGGTTCTTAAAAGAGTTATACAAGAAGTTCTTTCCCACATAGCAGAGATGATTGTTGGTGCTTTACTTGGGGAATCCGTTAAGAGGTTTAACATAAATGCCATTATGGGTATTGATGTAGACGTTCGGTTGTTGGAATCATTCGCAGAAAATCAGGCTCCTCTTTTATCAGATGCTGATGCAAATCAGTTGAAAACTGCACTTGTTGAGGCAAGGCAATTGAGTAATTTGCTTTTGAGCAGCCATCCAGAGAATTTCCTCAATCCAGTGATCAGGGAAAGAAGTTATAATTCTTTGGACTACAGGAAAGTAGTGATTATTTCAGAAAAATTAAAGGATCAGCCAGATAGGCTATTTGGAACCTTTGGATCTAGGGCATACAAGCAGAACCCAAAAAAGAAGTCTCTAGATGCAATGATAAAAAGACTCAAGGATGTGAACTGATTTGATACATTACTGTGCGTACGTCCTAGTACTTTTAACTATTCTTTCTGATGATTGTGATTGTCGTTACTTCATAGTTGTTCATTGCTCAATAATTTGCTAGCCCTAATACCCGTTGTGAATTGTCGTCATCTTATTGTGTCCTGAGATATGCAAATTTCATTCTGCATGTATTGCCCTGACTATGCTATTGGTTGTTGTATTTAATTCTTTTGATCAATATTAGTGGATATTTTGTTGCCTCTAACTTCCTACATTCTTGGGAAGATGTTACAGGCCTAGTGCAATGGTATGATTGCTATTCTTACGCCCAAATGCAGGCCCAGGCCTTACTTTTTTTTAGGCCCTAGGCCAAATTCCAAGATGGGGCCCACTATACATGATCATATATTAAAAAAAAAAAAAAAAAAAAACTTTTTAAAATCTTGGCTGCAACAAGTTAGCTTTTTTGTATATGATGGGTGTTATTATGAGTTACACTGGGCTATTATAGTGGATAGCTAACTAATATGGAGATTGCACTTTACACCGAGGGTACTCATGACTTGTCTACTAGCATGCACAAGTATAGTGAACTTTACTTTTGTATTAACTGAATTGTGGTTTTGACCCAATAGGTTCCTTCATGCTTGTCCACTGTGTCTTTAATGACTCATAATGTCTAAATATCACACTGTAGTGGCACATTAGTTGATGGTTAGGTGGAGTAATGTGGTCATTTGTTGTTGAGTATATATATGAATATGTTAATGTTTGTGGGTATCATTTCTGGAAACCCTCACGAGACTTTACTCGTCCACTTGGGGTAACCTTGTGGTTTAAAGGCTTGTTGCATATGCTAAATGCAACCGTTTTCCCACGAAAGAGGAAATAGATAGATTTTGTTTAATTTTATTTTATTTTACTTGCTTGAGGACTAGCAAGTAGTAAGTTGGGGGATGTGATTAAGGCCGAAATGTACATCATTGAGGCCGTTAATTAGAATCTCTTAACTTCACTTGCTGGTCAAACTGTATATTTTATGTGTGTTGAGTGTCAATCAGGTTATACATCGTCGGAGCATAAAATGAGCAAAAAGACAGAATTTGGCAGAGTTGACTTTTCCCGCACGTGCGTTGACTTTCCCGCACGTGCGTTGACTTTCCCGCACGTGCGTTGACTTTCCCGCACGTGCGTTGACTTTCCCGCACGTGCGTTGACTTTCCCGCACGTGCGTTGACTTTCCCGCACGTGCGTTGACTTTCCCGCACGTGCGTTGACTTTCCCGCACGTGCGTTGACTTTCCCGCACGTGCGTTGACTTTCCCGCACGTGCGTTGACTTTCCCGCACGTGCGTTGACTTTCCCGCACGTGCGTTGACTTTCCCGCACGTGCGTTGACTTTCCCGCACGTGCGTTGACTTTCCCGCACGTGCGTTGACTTTCCCGCACGTGCGTTGACTTTCCCGCACGTGCGTTGACTTTCCCGCACGTGCGTTGACTTTCCCGCACGTGCGTTGACTTTCCCGCACGTGCGTTGACTTTCCCGCACGTGCGTTGACTTTCCCGCACGTGCGTTGACTTTCCCGCACGTGCGTTGACTTTCCCGCACGTGCGTTGACTTTCCCGCACGTGCGTTGACTTTCCCGCACGTGCGTTGACTTTCCCGCACGTGCGTTGACTTTCCCGCACGTGCGTTGACTTTCCCGCACGTGCGTTGACTTTCCCGCACGTGCGTTGACTTTCCCGCACGTGCGTTGACTTTCCCGCACGTGCGTTGACTTTCCCGCACGTGCGTTGACTTTCCCGCACGTGCGTTGACTTTCCCGCACGTGCGTTGACTTTCCCGCACGTGCGTTGACTTTCCCGCACGTGCGTTGACTTTCCCGCACGTGCGTTGACTTTCCCGCACGTGCGTTGACTTTCCCGCACGTGCGTTGACTTTCCCGCACGTGCGTTGACTTTCCCGCACGTGCGTTGACTTTCCCGCACGTGCGTTGACTTTCCCGCACGTGCGTTGACTTTCCCGCACGTGCGTTGACTTTCCCGCACGTGCGTTGACTTTCCCGCACGTGCGTTGACTTTCCCGCACGTGCGTTGACTTTCCCGCACGTGCGTTGACTTTCCCGCACGTGCGTTGACTTTCCCGCACGTGCGTTGACTTTCCCGCACGTGCGTTGACTTTCCCGCACGTGCGTTGACTTTCCCGCACGTGCGTTGACTTTCCCGCACGTGCGTTGACTTTCCCGCACGTGCGTTGACTTTCCCGCACGTGCGTTGACTTTCCCGCACGTGCGTTGACTTTCCCGCACGTGCGTTGACTTTCCCGCACGTGCGTTGACTTTCCCGCACGTGCGTTGACTTTCCCGCACGTGCGTTGACTTTCCCGCACGTGCGTTGACTTTTTCTGGAAAAGTCAAACCGACATTTTAAACCTCGATTGGTATGAGCCCCAGGACCCCGTACCTGACCACCTAGCTCATCCTGTTCCCCCCGTGCCTCCCCAAGGGGACCCACTCTAATTGGGACAAGATCCATCAAAATGGATTACTTGCTCCAGGCCATCATTCTGTTAAATGATCCTAAGAGAGCCAAGCAATCAACATATTAATAGGACAATTCAACAATAGATAACTGCAAGACTCACATAAAACTGGCTAATATCAATCAACCCACAGACAACACTCAACTCACACCAAGCAGTCAACTACTGAAAGAGAAAAAACTATACAACAATATACGCCTCAATCACTCAACCCTCAAATAAACAATTCCCCTAAAATAGACCAGCTGAAAACCTGCAAATAAACAGCAGAAAGTCAAGTCTAGGTTCTCACCAAACTCAACCCATAGAATCACAATAAACCCTCCTCGCTCACAGTCCTAGTATGGGAACAGTTAGCATCTGTCAAATTACATTTTCTATGTTTCATCAACTAGGCATATTCCATACAAGAATTGAGCCCAAATGGCAAGGATCTATTACTGCATCAATACCATAACTTGTCCAAACCAGATTACTTACTGAGATCAATTTTTTTACTACTCAATCCAATTTGCTTATCATCATCCCTTTCCAGTTCAGTCTTCTAATCATCATAACCAAAATTTCTAACCCACTAAGTCAAACTCATCATCTATTAAGGCTATTTTGGGAAGTAGCGAAAAGTGCCACAAAAAAAAAAAAAAAAAAGAACAAGAAAAAAAAGAACAGTTAATTACATAGATCTTCCTTTTGGTTTCTGAAATTAATCTGATCTCCCGTATTTTAGTTGATAATATAAGAAGACCTCCCCCATGGTATCTTAACGTTTAACAAGTAATAGAAATTCATGATGTCAGCCTTTTTGAAGTGTTTTCACATCAAAACTACCATTGACGTAACCAAACAACCCGTACCAATTTTTATTGGAGAATTCTACCCTGCATCCCTTTTATTATATGCACATTTAATTATGTCATTTTTTAATTATAATTATTATTTTTAATTATGATATTATTTAAAAATATTTAATTATGTCTCATGTAATAGTTGGTTATAATTTTTTTTTTAATTTTAATTATAACTCAGAAAATATGAAATTATATCATTTTATTTTTTTGTTATAAGGTGCATGTAGTATACTTTTTTTTTTGTTTCGTGGTTCATATACTGCACATCTTTTAGTCTTTCCCATTTTTATTAGAACAAATTACACTAACAGTGCTTATGGTTTAGAGCTCGTATCACTTTGGTCTTTGATTTTTTAATTATGACATATTTGATCATGAATTTTAAATATTGTTCTGAATAAGTATAATTAAAGATATCATTGCTCAATTTCAAGGACAAAGTAGTCAATTTGATATATGTAAACTAATTTGATAAAAATAAATGTCAAAAAAATATTTTTAAATTTTTAAAAATTATTTCTACCCACTAAATATAAAATTATGTAAAATTGATAAATGTTTTACGCATTTATTTATTTTACCAAATTAATTTTTATTATGTGTTTGGATGATGATTATGTAGTGGAGGGTTGTTTTTATTTTTATTAAATTAGTTTTATTTTTTTCAAAACTCAAATATGGTGACAATTTTGATATTATTATTAAATCAAAAAATTCAAAACTAAAAACATTTCACATATTAAATATATTGATTACACATTAAAAACTTAACAATCACACATTACATGATCACTATCCATACACGTAATAAAAATTAATTTGGTAGAATAAATAAATAAATGCATAAAAAATTTGTCAATTTTACATAATTTTATATTTGGTGGGTAGAAATAATTTTTAAAAATTAAAAAATATTTTTTTGATATTTATATTTATCAAATTAATTTATATTTTATCAAATTGATTAACATAAATGCCATTATGGGTATTGATGTAGACGTTCGGTTGTTGGAATCATTCGCAGAAAATCAGGCTCCTCTTTTATCAGATGCTGATGCAAATCAGTTGAAAACTGCACTTGTTGAGGCAAGGCAATTGAGTAATTTGCTTTTGAGCAGCCATCCAGAGAATTTCCTCAATCCAGTGATCAGGGAAAGAAGTTATAATTCTTTGGACTACAGGAAAGTAGTGATTATTTCAGAAAAATTAAAGGATCAGCCAGATAGGCTATTTGGAACCTTTGGATCTAGGGCATACAAGCAGAACCCAAAAAAGAAGTCTCTAGATGCAATGATAAAAAGACTCAAGGATGTGAACTGATTTGATACATTACTGTGCGTACGTCCTAGTACTTTTAACTATTCTTTCTGCTGATTGTGATTGTCATTACTTCATAGTTGTTCATTGCTCAATAATTTGCTAGCCCTAATACCCGTTGTGAATTGTCGTCATCTTATTGTGTCCTGAGATATGCAAATTTCATTCTGCATGTATTGCCCTGACTATGCTATTGGTTGTTGTATTTAATTCTTTTGATCAATATTAGTGGATATTTTGTTGCCTCTAACTTCCTACATTCTTGGGAAGATGTTACAGGCCTAGTGCAATGGTATGATTGCTATTCTTACGCCCAAATGCAGGCCCAGGCCTTACTTTTTTTTAGGCCCTAGGCCAAATTCCAAGATGGGGCCCACTATACATGATCATATATTAAAAAAAAAAAAAAAAAACAGTTGTGGGTAAAATGGTAAGCACTCACAATTTTTATCTTAGTTTCCCCACAAAGTTTGCTTGTATATATAGTTACCGAAATTATACACACTTCGAATTTTAAAATAAATCAAAACACCACTGTTGAGAAGATATTTAAAATTTTAATGTCAGGTTGGAAAATTCATGAAGTTTGAAGGCATACCTCTGGGTGCAAATGTTGTTTTCTTGACTTTATTATCCATGAGTAGAGATTGATAAAGGATAACGCTCACAATTTTGAGTTGGGTGGCTAAAATGGAATGTCTTTTGTCGAGTTGTGTGCTATCTTTTCCTTAAGTAAGGAGATAATTCATTGATACAACAAGATGAACGAGATGAGAAGGAGATGCTTTGAGCAAGTGTTTGAGTGATCCAGGCAAGTATTCCCACCCTGCAAGGGTTCTACCTTCTATCTTGGTCTTGCCAAGGAGAACTAAGGCACTTATTGTCCATTGGGCAAGAGCAACATACTGACTCAGTATGTTGATCGCACTGGGTGACCTTTTTTACTTGCCTACTGCATGGTCCATGTATGAAAATCCTTGCCCTCTAAAGGCTATCTATTGATTATCAGCCTGTGGATCCCCGTGTGCAGTATACCTGCTTTGTCAGGCCTGTCTAAGCCCCTGATGTCCAGCTTTCCAGCAGGTAGGGGCTCCTGTAGTCACGGCCAGGAAGGGTTGCTACGCATTAGTATTGATTATCAGCCTGTGACTTAGGTGGTTTGAGTCAATACAAGCCTTCGATTTCTAATATAGTACATCCCGTGGAGGCCTAGCTTTACATTGTTCAGCCTCAACTATGAAGCATGGACACGCCAAAATGCAAGCCATGGCGGTGTCAGATACGGGGACACGTATGGGACATGGCATCTGGCGTGTCCTCTTAATTTAATTTATTTTTTTTGCAAGAGACACGGCGGAGACACAACGGGGACATACGTGTCCAAATCTGGACATGCCATGGGACATGGCGAGAAGAGTAAACAAGTACAAACCTGGTCGGCGACGATCCAGAGCCCTTCGACTTTGACTTTGACTTCGATGATCCAGAGCCCCATTCGACTTCGACGATCTAGAGCCCCCTTCGACTTCGACGATCCAGAGCCCTTCGACTTCGACGAGCTCTCGCCTTCGCCTTCGCCTTCTCAGAGCTTCTCTCTCTCTCTCGCCTTCTCTCTCTCCCTCGTGATCGCTCTCACTTCTATCTCCCTCTCTCTCGTTTCTGTCTTCCTCTCTCTCGCTTCTCTCCCGTCTTTATCTTCTTGTCTTGATGCATATATAATATATATAACTATTATATAATAATAATAATAATAATAGTTATTATATAACATAAATATACTTATAAGATAATATATACTTATACATATTAATAAATAAAAAAATAAACACATGTATATAAAAAATAAATAAATAATTTAATTGGAACGCATTATTTAAAAAATATAATAAATAAATAAAATAATTAATGTGTATTAAAATAAAAATATTTATAAAAAAAATTTAAAAATTTGCCGTGTCCCTGCCGTGTTCGTATCTCCATTTTTTAGAAATTGTTGTATCCCATGTCCGTGCTTCATAGGGCCTCAAGATAGATCCTCCTATCACTTTGTTGTCTCATTACATTGTAGCGAGCACCTGCTTTAGGCAAAAGAGTCCTCATCAACAACTGCTTCGAAGTAACTGGAAGTATTGCTGCTAACTGGTATCATCACCTGCCCTGTGTCCTATTGCTTTCTTCCTTTTCTTACTAAAGTATGATGGGCTATTCCTAAAGGATGCTGTAAAGGATTTTGGGCAGCTGTTTCTATTAGAAGTCTGTAGCCCTTTCAATTAAGCATATAGTACTTAATTGCTTCTTTCATTGTCAACGTGACAATTAATTCAAAAACCAAAATTGGATGCCCCTGATTTAGTAACCAGGGACGCAAAATAATAGGAACGTTAGCTAAGTTTAATTAGTAATCAGCAGATTTTACTTAGCTTTATGTTTGTAAATGTTAATATTTTCTCCATCTGAAATGATTTCATCACACTCGGCTCGTTCTGTTGGCAACCTTGACTTGGGGTAAGTTGTGAGATCTTTGGATATTTATAGCTTTTTTTTTTTTTACTACTACTTTTTGTTGCTAATGATAACGAAGAATGTCATTAGCGGGAGAGAGCTATGAATCCGTTCCTAAATGCCCAGTGGTGTCGTAATGTAATTACAGTTTGACTTGTTTAAACTTGCTATCTGTGTGACATTGCACTTCCTACTTTGACTTCATTGTTGCATGTGATTGTTTGAAAAGTTAGGAGATTATTTTAGAATCATATACCTAGAGGTTCCTACTATTATTTTGATTAATGATCAGAAGTTAAGAGTTTCAGGTCATATACTTTGTTGTGGCCACCAAAATTACTCCACTGGTTTATTAGGTGACATGTCTTATCAGTTCCCAGCTTCATGGGCTCTTATAATGGGAATGTTTGTCATTTTCCTTTGCTTTTTGTTACTAGATTTCATTGGACTTTCCCACTTTCACTTGGCTACCTTTGCAGTGACAGTTCACGGCTCTCTTTTTCAAAGGTAGGACCAAGTGAGAGATGGATACTTAAGTTCGAGATTTTCTCATGATGGTAGAGTAGTTAGATGATCCAAGTCAGTTCTACTATTTCATAGTTAATATTGTATTTCTACAAGCCACACCTTCCTTCGATTTTTCGAGGTCACTGAACATTGAAGAGTACTTGCTTGCTTGCTTGGTTTGTTGAGATTGCTAGTAAATGCTATTTACTAACTGCTCAAATATTTGCATTGAGCTCTTCTTATTCTTCCTCTCTTTCCTTCTGTTTTTTTTTTTTTTTTTTTTTTTTTTTTTTTTTTTTTTTTTAATGATTTTTTCTTAAACTGGAATGTTAGGCTTCTGTTTGGAGTTTTTCACTTCCATTTTGGAAGTTTTTTGTTTTTTGTAATAGTGATTTATTGTATTTTAACTTCATTGTAATTGATTTTTATTGGCTTTATTGTAGTATGATAATACTTTGGACTGGGAATTTTAATACTATGTCTTATACTGAGAAATTGTTAGCGAAAAGTGCCACAAAAAAAAAAAAAGAACAAGAAAAAAAAGAACAGTTAATTACATAGATCTTCCTTTTGGTTTCTGAAATTAATCTGATCTCCCGTATTTTAGTTGATAATATAAGAAGACCTCCCCCATGGTATCTTAACGTTTAACAAGTAATAGAAATTCATGATGTCAGCCTTTTTGAAGTGTTTTCACATCAAAACTACCATTGACGTAACCAAACAACCCTTACCAATTTTTATTGGAGAATTCTACCCTGCATCCCTTTTATTATATGCACGTTTAATTATGTCATTTTTTTATTATAATTATTATTTTTAATTATGATATTATTTAAAAATATTTAATTATGTCTTATGTAGTAGTTGGTTATAATTTTTTTTTAATTTTAATTATAACTCAGAAAATATAAAATTATGTCATTTTATTTTTTTGTTATAAGGTGCATGTAGTATACTTTTTTTTTTGTTTCGTGGTTCATATACTGCACATCTTTTAGTCTTTCCCATTTTTATTAGAACAAATTACACTAACAGTGCTTATGGTTTAGAGCTCGTATCACTTTGGTCTTTGATTTTTTAATTATGACATATTTGATCATGAATTTTAAATATTGTTCTAAATAAGTATAATTAAAGATATCATTGCTCAATTTCAAGGACAAAGTAGTCAATTTGATAAATGTAAACTAATTTGACAAAAATAAATGTCAAAAAAATATTTTTAAATTTTTAAAAATTATTTCTACCCACTAAATATAAAATTATGTAAAATTAATAAATGTTTTACGCATTTATTTATTTTACCAAATTAATTTTTATTATGTGTTTGGATGATGATCATGTAGTGGAGGGTTGTTTTTATTTTTATTAAATTAGTTTTATTTTTTTCAAAACTCAAATATGGCGACAATTTTGATATTATTATTAAATCAAAAAATTCAAAACTAAAAACATTTCACATATTAAATATATTGATTACACATTAAAAACTTAACAATCACACATTACATGATCACTATCTATACACGTAATAAAAATTAATTTGGTAAAATAAATAAATAAATGCATAAAAATTTGTCAATTTTACATAATTTTATATTTGGTGGGTAGAAATAATTTTTAAAAATTTAAAAATATTTTTTTGATATTTATATTTATCAAATTGATAATTTTACTATTTAAATTGAGTAATGATATCTTTAATTATTCTTATTTAAAATAATATTTAAAATTAATAACTAAATGTGTAACAATTAAAAAGATTAAATTGATACAAATTCGAAATTATATTGAAATTTTCCTTTTTTTACTAAACGGAACACCATTGTACATCCTTGTTTTCATAACCAAACATACCTTTTTCTCAACAACGCTTTTTTTTTCACGATCCATTCTCCGTATCCAAGGGTTAAGTACTGTGATAGCCAGTAATTGAAATTATCTCCGGCTAATTCTTGAACAAATTAATAAACGCGAGCTGAAATAATATTTAAGTGACGGTATCAAAATAATCATCGAAACTTCTATTGTTATTACAAAATTTATTGACCAAAAAGGTCGATATTTACATATAAAAAATATCATAAAAGTATTGTGTGTGTCTATTCTACAGCCCGCATCTAAGACTTTTCAAAAATTATTTCTGAATTGCATTTGTTTCCTGAAAATTGGTAAACAAGTATAAGTACATGGTATGGTGAAAAATATTATACCAAGAGTATAAAGGATACAAAATAACCATGGATAGTTATGTAACTAAAATATTTAAGATAACTTAGTCTGAACAAATAATCCTTTAAGTAGCAAAACTGAGATTATATAAATAAATAATCATAACCACGGTACCGAACAGAACGGAATAGAGGTCACAGAAATGACATTCAAAACAGAGATATGAATTCAAGAGGTGGCTTGTATAAATTATAGAGGTGGCTCCCACAATAGTGTAACACTTATCTCCGCACAGCACTTTGCTTCGCATAGAACAGAGATCAATGGATCTATGACAATAGAGGGCCACAAAGTCGTCAGACAGAGGCTAATGGTTATTAAGTCCCCTAAGACGTGTGATTCCTGTGGTGGTACTTACAAAACATAATTGTTTATAAGGTTATAGTCAAATATTCTTTAAAATATAAACAAACATATTTATGGGTGAGAGGGTAATTTATATGAAAATTGGGCCGAGCTGGGTAATGGGCCGTTATGGGTCACAGAACGAAGAGCTGAGTAAAAAGGCCTTAAAGTTACTCCGGTCCAAAGAAGGCTTGAAGTTACTCCGGTCCAAAGGTAAGCTTGGTCATAATGCGAAAAGTTATCCCGATCGGGACCACGGTTATCCCGGTCGAGACATACCATGGTTAGCATTGGGAAAAACCGGGGTAAGAGCAGTGAATGGGAGAGCCGAACTAAAGTTAGCTCGGTCTAGTCTGCGGCTTAGCATAGCCATGCTTACCTCGGTCGTATTGGAGTCCGAACATGGTAAAACCATCTCACTTGGTTTAAGCAGTGAGGAGGGTGTTGAAGGATAAGCATTATCTTTCACGAGTATGACTCCTAGGAGGACTCTACATGCAGGAGTAAGAGTCCTATTAGGATTGTGCCACGCGGAACCTATAAAAGCTCATAACATCACCTATGGAGAGGTAACACAACTTTGATTCTTGAACATACAGAGCTTTTTGTCTATTTGCCTATTTTGCTGACTTAGGCATCGGAGAGGTATCCGGCACACACCCGCCGGCTAACTCACGTTTGTATTTTCAGGGAGTAAAGTGACGTCGTACGGAGGAGTACAGACTTGATCAACAGGATTATACGAGAATGTTCATTTCTTTCCCATACAATGGGCTTCATTTTAACAAATAGGGTTCATAAATTAATCCACATAACTGAAATATTTATAAAACATAACTTATATTAATATAACTAATAAAATACAACTTTTGACAAATATATATATATATATATATATTTTCTAAAGGAATGCATAATTACTGTACATTTTTTGACTAACAATAATAATACATCTCACTAATTTGGAAGTATTAATGGATCACTAATGAGGTGGAAATTTATAAATAAATAAAAAAAAAACTTAAAACCAAAACATCACATCAATCAGTAAGACCCACTATTTAGAGCTCTTTTAATGCTCCTAATTTGGAGCTCTCAAATATTTTTCTTTGACTAATGTCAAAGTAATCATCACTATAACACACGTGGCCACATACATGTAATTGCAAAACAATAATGCTTGAGACTATTAAAAGTGGTGCTCTAAAAGCACCACTAATGATGTGGCAGTGGACGAAATCCACTGCTTGTGTCTTGTTTTTTCTTTTTTTTTTTTAATTTAAAATGCTTGCCAACTCATTAGTGGTATTTTAAAACACCACTTTTAGTGGGATGTATCTTACCGATTGCAAAATCACAATCGTTGTTTGTGTTATGATGTTTTGTTAATTATTATTATTATTTTTTTATTATTTTAATTTCTGGATTTTCATGCCAACACATATGCAACAATATGTAGGCCTCGTTTGGTTGAAACTTGGAAACGAAATGTAGGGGAAAAAATGTAAAAATATTATTTGGTTTAGTGATTTAAAAAAAAAAATCAAAATCATTTTGTATGTCCTATACATAAATCAATCACTTTTTATTTCTCCTTTTTACTTCTGAATCACTTTTGTCTCTCTCACACACAACCACTCAAGTACAAACTAATGTACAATCTATTTAAATTCTCACACTCGAAAACTATTTTCAAAATATACAACCAAACAAACCAAAAAAATTGGTAAATGCTTTCCTCATTTTTTTTTTAAAATTTATCTCCCAAAACCAAACCACACACACCTATGCTCTTTCGTCCCCCCAAAAAATATGTAGTTATGGTACGGACTTGAAATAAATTCTCAATTTTTTTTTCAAAACTTTGACATAGGTGTACAGTCCACACATATGGTAATTTCTTTGGTGTCCATTATTGGACAATCTTTACTGTAATTAATTAATTCTATTTGTGTACTTAACAACAAACAAAATATAAAGGAAATAAAGAAAATGAGAGAAAATTGTTTGATTACAAAAATCAAACTAGAAATAAAATTAAATAAATAAAAAAATATTTTATTTTGTTACAAAAACAAAATTGAAATCTGATTTAAATAAATAATAACAAAACAGAAAAGAAATAAATAACTTACTTGATTAATTTCTTCAAATAATAATCTGATCAAGTCCAGTGTTTGACACTATCTCCTTAAGACAGATTCGTCCTCTCCTCGGTGCTTTCAGAATATGGACGTCTATCTCCCAAGATGAAATGATCAACAACAAATATATGCAACACTACAATATATTTGTACAACGAACACACTAAGTCTTTTATACTCTCTCTGACAAGAAAATAATGTAGCAAAATGAAGAATATGAATGCAGAATTTTATGGATGAAAATTAGTTTATCTGATAACAAAAGAGGACTAGTCTATTTATAAATGGATTGGTGGCTTTCCATTTTGAATTAAACAGATACAAATCTGTTTAAGGCACTGTTTGGTTTGAAATTCGGGTGGATTTGAATTTGAACAAAACAAATTTGGTTTTGGGTTTGAATCTGGACAGATTCGGGTCTTTCTGTGAAGAGGTGGCGCGCGCGCGTGTGGTGATTTTTGGGTCCAATGAGTCTAGCCCATTTTGCCCATAACCTCCATCTCTACAAAACTTGGGTACCCCTTGGGGTACACCCCAAGTTCCAATGCCATGCCTTATAAATCCATTCAAACCTTCCCACCAAATCAATGTAGGACAAGCCTTATTCAAACCTTTAAGGATTTTCCACCAAAACTCAATTTCCATGGAGCATACTTTGACTTCAATTTCTCATTCACTCAATAATGGTTTTGAGCAACCAAATGTACCACGTGAATCACAACGCGGCATAGAACGCGTTATCATTTTGACTCGCGAAAATCGACGCATGGGTCCCACCTAAATATTAGACCAAACTTAGCAGAAAATTCTGGTTTTACCCAGATTTTCTAACCATTTCTAACTTAACATTTTGTAAAACAAATTTTGTAATGAATAAAATTCACTTTTTTTTGGTCCTATTTGTGGTGTTATGGATGAAACTTGGAAAAGAAAATTGAAATTATAGTCAATTGCGCAATATTGTAAGTAATTTTTTTATATTTTCAAATAGATCTTCCTTTTTTATTTTATTTGTGAAATACTGATTTTCTTTGTTTTAGTTGGTTCAAGAAAATTATAGGCCATGTTGTTTACGTGATGTAATTGGGCACAACTACAAACTATACATCAATGGCCAAAAAAACCAAAAAACGACGGTGACTATTATCTGAATGTAGTTGGAGACTATTACCCAATTGTTAACAAAATCAAAATCCAAAAAATTTATAAAAAAAAAAAAACAAAACAAGAAGAAAAGAAAATCCTCCATGAACTATCAAAAGTTGGTGAATAAATTATGTGCATTTGAATTCCTGTTTTATATTTGAGTCACCTACGTGGACAATAGTAAATTTGGTAGCCAATCTGTAATTGTGAATTACATCTGCATACAGTTAATGCATGTAATATGTGTGACGAAATTCGTTACGACAATCCATGAAATATTGAATTTGCATTAACCATACACAAATGCAAAATATGACAATTTCGAAAAAAAAGTTTGTGAAATTCGTACGACATCTTAAAATATGTAAACAGTTTATTAGGTTATGCATATATCATTACAAAACAAGACATTACAACTCAATTTCCCAAAACACATACTACGAAAAACATTTAAAAGCAGTCATGCTAAACAACATTGTCCAACTACCTACCATTTCGCCGAATTTGGTATAACTCTGCCCTTATCCGATGACGCACGTCCGTCATTTCAACGTCCTCGTCCGTAGGCATGACGGCTTCGTCTAGGGCAGCCAAATCTGCGCGATAGGGAATATCGTCATACGTGTACTCCGCTGCATTTCTGACAACAACAACTAACGCATCATCCTCGCAGTTTCTGCGTATGAAATTATATAATGCCATAGATACAGCCACCAACGGCACTTGTACTCTACGAAAGTCAAACCGAGACATGTCGTGCAAGAATCTCCACCGCGACTTCCAAGCGCCAAATGTTCGCTCAACCACACTCCGCAATGAAGAGTGGGCACGGTTGAACAACTCGTTCCTCGACTTGTGACGTTGAAAGTGTGGCTGGTGGTAGTGGCTGCCCTTATATGGTGCAGGAAATCCCTTCTTATTACTGTATCCACTATCCACTAGATAATAGCGACTTGTGAATGTGCACATATTAATACATATTTGTTTCACGTGTGGGCAAACAAATTTAACAAGTTATGGCATTGAAAAAATCAACTATTCGTACGTACCATCCATTACAGTTGAAAAATTATATTGCGGATCCTCGGTGATAATGTTTAAAATCCGGCTGTCATGCATGCTACCCTCCCAACCGCATTACACAAAGACGAAACACATATTGAAATCACACACTGCCAAAATATTTTGAGTGTGGCAACCCTTTCGGCTAAAATACGGGGCTGCTTCCGACTCCTTTATGCACGCTGGCATGTGTGTCCCATCCAAGGCACCTAAACAATTCTACACAATTCGAACAAGTACGTAGTTGAATAGTACTATCAAGTTTTGCATTATAGCCTTGCATTCTTTAACTCACATTTTTGTAGAATTTGAAATCGAACTCGAATTGAAGCATAGTTTTGCGCACCTTAAACGACAAATACTGTGGTTGGGTCTGCAGGTGGGGATCCCTCCTGTTTTGGAAATCTGCAGGCGGCTGACAGTGCGCGACGGTGAACTTTTTCATTCTTTCAAAACATTATAAAAATGGCGTGATATTGTTTCACCGGAGTGTTAGAATCTTTCTTGAAGCTCTCGGTTAGGCAAGTTTTTTAGAACATGAATGAAGATTGCAACACTCTCCTCAACGTGCAAGCCGTGGTCCCGCCCAGGTACATAAAACCCGAAGTCGTTCATAGTGTGGCACATAAACGAGTAAAAACATGTTTGGGCATGCACAGTTCATAGCGAAATCTGCCATTGTGCCCATTATACATTTTCAAAATTCATGCCCTCCCCATCAAGATGGACGTGCGACATGGGACTTTAAGCGCGTGCGCCTTGTAGTAGTTAGAGGCAATTCTGTACGCTTCAACATAGTTATTATTCATTTCAGTCTGCCACTCGATTACGAGCGCAGCGACATCATCATACATTTCCTGCATCCGTGCATCGTTGTCATCGTCACTTTCCATGCCTAAATCACATAACTTCAAATAAAATCAAAAGCATAACATGACAGACTACTACTCTGGCATGCAAAAACTACACATCAGTCAAAAGTAAAGGCTGTCAATAACAGAAATATTATGCATAAATAATCAATTATAGTTCCTTTGCCATCCTTTTGAGAGCTTCTATTGTATAGTGTTGTTCTATTAGCAATGATGAAATCTTAAATACATAAATTGCACTTTCCCAAAACACATTAACACATCCTTTTTCTTTTTTTACTACCTTACAAGGGTGTAACTTG
This sequence comes from Camellia sinensis, assembly GCF_004153795.1. Lineage (NCBI taxonomy): Eukaryota > Viridiplantae > Streptophyta > Magnoliopsida > Ericales > Theaceae > Camellia > Camellia sinensis. The sequence goes on along the minus strand of NW_021024659.1, from coordinate 1,543,310 downwards.
TAGTAATATTTATTTTTATTTTTTTTCTGACTAATAAGCAATATACAAATTGCAATGACATATACAAACAACAATGTTCAAATAAAATATACAGAAAGAATAACTTAAATTCTTTTTTTTTTTTAGTACCTTATAAAGGGTCTAACTTCCACTTTTCACATGAAGCCTTCAGTACACTTCACATGTCTCTCTACAAATAGCAACTCTTTTGTTCAAATGGTCGAGTATAGCTGATTTACAACCACTGTTTACATAACTATGAAGCTGCAAATTGGAAGAGTTTAATCAGATTCATGGTTTATTGAAATTTAAAATTTTAAAATCCAAGCATAGGCAAACTCAAGCAATGCACATCTATAATTTTAAAACCAGGCAAATGAAATCCAAGCATAACCATCTCCCTAACAATTCTCCTTACAAAGCATAGTTAAAAACAGGAGGTCCTTAGCTAATACAAAACCAACATAAGCGAAAAGAAGTCCAACACAAAGCATTTCATAAAAAGGCAGGTCTTTAGCAAATATAAATGAAGTCCAACACATAAGTATAGTTAGAAACGAAGTCCAACACATAAGCGAAAAGAAGTTCAACACATAAGAGAAAAGAAGTCCAACACAAAGCATAGTTAGAAACGAAGTCCTTGATTGCGCAATATGCTTGCAAGAGTTGGAACTATTGTCGTCCTCTTTTTGTCTTGTTGCTTCACCTGGAGCCAGCCGATAATGCCTTCATCAGAAGGAATACTCATAACCATCTCCCTATTATTGGGCACCTCCATAAGCGAAATACCGAAATGGAGCAGTGGATTAGTTTGGTCAAGTCCCTGAATTTCATAAAGACGTCCAACTGCTTCGGCCATAGTCATACTTTGGCCACCGACAACATGGTTTATAGTGAGTTCCTTGCTTTGTGTCTTCACCGAATTCACTAAATTATCCATGCTTGTTGCCAATGCTTCTGCCCCGGTGATTCGTTTTTTTTGCACGGCTGTGACGGATGAGTGCCTCCTTTTGGTGCCACTACTTGATGCGTTAATGGTTGCGGATTTCATCAAGTTTGTCATTTCAGAGGCACCCAATTCGTTGCTATCCGTAGAAAAGTCGGCATTGTCAGACTCCCCTTCCACCTCCAGCTGGTTCCGCGTGTCGCTAGGCGTCCAAGCATTTTTACCCGTTGCCGCAGCCCCCGTGAATACGCAACGCATCAACTCCTCATGATCCAACCGCTTTGTTCTGAACTTGCAACAGTCTTTATTAACCTGTAATACAATACAATGGGAGTACACCATTAGCAAAATGAATAACTTATGTATATAGAGTATGCACATCAGTAATGAACAGTTTAAGCATAAATAGTTGACGTGCTTATATATGAAGAAAAAAAAAAACACACACACACACACAATATTATGGAATTGCCATGGCATGTTTCATGTTTATTTGAATGTCATAGGCATGAACAGTATATTTTAAATGAAAATATATGTTTATGGAGTTTGACATCTATTTATGGCATAGTTGGGTCGTTCTAAGTGAATACCAAAATTATGTAACCATAAGTTAAAATCGTTACCTTCTCCATTCTAGCCCACCATTCATCCGACGCATTGATCAACCCAGTCTCTTGGTCGAACCCAATTCCAGTGGGGCCTTTGCAGCTATCTATTAGCTTCGACCATGCACCTCACTTCGCCTTAAGTTGATTGTACCTATTTTTAAGTTGTTTGATGGTATGCGTCAACCCAGTTGCTGCCTCATAAGTCTTAGCCAAAGGCCGGTACCCATTCAGATTGATTGACATGTGCGGCCTGTTACCTGCGTCTATTTCCTTAACAACAAGTTCCAAATAGATTCGTGTGTTCTCCCAATCCCAATTGGTTTTGTGATGAGGCTTTGGGCCCTTCCCTTTCCCAGAAGGGGTACGAGAGCCTCAATCCTAAGAGAGAAGTTAGGTTTTAGAGTGAGGTGCTCTCCAATGGCTTTTCGGAAAAGTAAGAGAGAGAAAGGAAATTAAAAAGTGATTCAAAAAGCTGAATCTCAGTGTGTTATACAGGTCGCCCCGCTCGAGCGTGGAAAGCCCCGCTTGAGCCTCACTCACAGACTCCCGCTCGAGTGCCTAAAACCCCGCTCGAGCGGTGGATACAACCATCCAGAAGTTTTGCAGAATAGGCCCCTGCTCGAGCGTCCTACTCCCCGCTCGAGCGTCTCACACAAACTCCCGCTCGAGCGTCAAACCTCACGCTCGAGCGTCAAACCTCACACTCGAGCGTCCAACACTACAGAGGAAATACTGGGAAGGTGATTTTCCCGCTCGAGCGCCGAAACCCCCGCTCGAGCGGAGAGGTCAAAAACTGGGCAAAGATTCTAGGTTTTAGAACACAACCGACTTACTTCCAACAAGACCAACACAACCCAAAACTCTAAGATAAAGAGTAAGGGACAAAAAAGATGATAAGACCATAACGAATCTACGGAACCGAGTCCGGATTACAGTTAAACAACAACAGGGAATACCGGGATCGCTATAATGAGGCTTTGGGCCCTTCCCTTTCCCAGAAGGGGTACGAGAGCCGGATCGAGTTGAAGCCATGCGACTATAGAACATTATAATTTGTGTAATATATTAGTTGATCAGTGCATTAGCTGTAGTTGTGTGAACCATATATTATTATGTTTGTACATTACGTATCGCAGTATTAAAATCACAAAAGAAACCCAATATGTTGATGCTCACAAGGTGTACAAATGTTTACTTATGGAACGGGATTGCCATGCACACATTTATGAACATAGAATTGACAAACAACAACTTCGCAAACAACACTCAACACAGGGAACACATATGATAAGTAATATATTACATACAGAAAGCATAGTACGGTAACCATCTACACATGGATACATATATCACATACAGAAACCATAGTATAGCAACCATATAAACACGGCACTACAAAAAAAACACTTTTGGCGACTAAAAGTCCATTTTTAGTCGTCGAAAGTCGAAATTTTACTTTTCCCGACAAAATTTTTTAGTTGCCACATTTGTCGCGTATAGGTGGTCGGCGGAGGTATTGGCGACTAAAACTTTTTTAGTCGCCAAAATAAAAGTCTTTAGCGACCAAAATTTTAGTCGCCAATAGTGTTTTACACTTTTGAAAATCATACATTTACCGACTAATAATTTAGTCGCCAATACTCACTCAATCGCTGACTACACTGTTTAGTCGCCAAAATAAAGACTTTTGGCGAAACGTGTCGTCGAAAAAAAAAAACCCACTTTTTTTTGCTTTTCCTGAGTTTCGAACCCCAACCGCCCCACATTCCGAACCTTTTTGCAACACACTCCCTCCACTATGCCACTACAACATCACATGAAAGCTTCACTTTTGGCTACTAAATCATTTTTAAATTTTTAATATAATTTTTAAAAAATATATTTTTTACTTAAAAAAAATTTAGGCCACTTTTGGCGACTAAATTAAATTTTTAGTTGCCAATTCTATCATTTTTGGCTACTAATTATTATTTAGTTGCTAAAAAATTAAGTTCCGCCTAGAAATAAGAGGTTTTGGCGACTAAAAAACGTTCCCTTTTGGCTACTAAACTGAATTTTAGTCGGCAATGGACTGTTTTTAGCTACTAATTTTTTTTTGTAGCCAAAAAGCTTCACTTTCAGCGACTAAACTGTATTTAGTTGCCAAAACCATCATTTCTGGCTACTAAATCATTTTTAGTAGCTAAAACCCCTACATTCGGGGACTAAACTGCCTTTTAGTCGCTAATACCCTCATATTTGGCGACTAAACTCTTTTAGTCGGCAAAAGTTATCAATTTTGGCGACTAATTCTTGGCGACTAAACTCTTTTAGTCGGCAAAAGTTATCAATTTTGGCGACTAATTCCATTTTAGTTGCCAATTGTACTACTTTCAGCGACGAAAAATGTAATTTTAGTCGCCAAAAGTGCTTTTTGTTATAGTGCGGATACATATATTACATACAAAACAATAAAATAACGACGATGATGGATAAAAAACATGTGACAACTTTAAGTACACGCAGAGTCCGTTCAATGTCAATCAAACGCGCCTCAAAACGACGAACATTGTCTCTGTCATTCTTAGGACGCGTTTGTCGGCCATATTCGTCACACCACCCATCCAATTGACACATGGCTGAGGTTAAAAAAATTTATGAAATTATTAGTGACGGTTTGACAAGGTAATAATCCCAAACAAGGTGAAGGTGCTTGTACTCACCACTCCACGAGAGCATTGGTAGTACGCACGTCCTGGATTTTGGGCGGACCAAGAAATCTTGACCACACAATGCCCATACCCACAAGCACACATAGGGCCTGGTTGTGTTGATGTCGCAATCGACATAAACGAGGCCATATAGTCTGTGATGACTTGTTTGATGACATGACAAGCACAACAAAACAGGTAAACGGGTGTGACACTTATGCTATGGGATAAGTTTCTTGTGTAAACAAGTTTCTTGTGTTCACAACTATGTCAGTGCACGTCATTTGTTATGTCCATAAGAAATTATGAAATGATTAATTGAAAAAAACTTTTTCAAAAAAAGATTAATTGAAAAAATGAACCAACATTAATTAACAAAAAAAAAATGAAAACAAATTTAATTGGGAACAAAACAATTTCAAAAAAAGATTAATTAAAAAACAATTATTTGAAAAATAATTAATTGAAACAAAAAATTAATTGAAAAACATTTATTTGGGAAAAAGGTAAATGGAAAAAATTTAATTGACAAAAAAATATTTGGAAAAAAAGTAATTGAGAAAAAATTATTTGAAAAAATAATAATTGGAAAAAAAATTAATTGAAACAAATTTATTTGGAAAAATAATAATTGAAAAAAACAATTATCTCCCAAAACAAATAATTGAAAAAATTAATTGAAACAAAATTAATTGAGAAAAAAATGAATTTGTTTCATTGGGAAAAAAAATTATTTGAACAAAAAAATAATTGAAAAAAGACCAAATACACACCACATGTGCAAATACACAGTAAATGGTCCTTCCTTTTTTTTTTGTTTTTGTTTTTTATTTTTATTTTTATTTACTCGGTGCACAATTTCAGAATCCGTATTCGTACAATTATATTTCTAACTGGAAAATAGTAAATACCAATTGTTATATGTACAAGAATTAACACAAACACACCAACATACAACAAAATATTTTATCAAACTCAAATAAATTATGTTTTTCCAAGCTATTCATGTAACTTGATTTCCATTAAGTTTCTAACTTGGGTAAATTTGTACAAGAATCAACACAACTAACCAACATAGACGAAAAAAATTGTATCCAGAAGCCTTGATGAATGATAATTCTTGAACTACATATACATCATTTGAAAATGCAGACAGTATTGGAAAGAAAAAATAACATAAAACAATTCAGGAATTGTTAAGTAGGAGCAACATATATAGTTTTTGATCCGCTACAAGGAGCAACATAATAGCACGTAAGTGTCCAAAAAAAAAGAAAGCATCAGGCAAAAAAATGAAGACCATTAAACATATCCACATAATTGTGCATGAAGCACGTAAGTAGGTAATGTAAATATAAAAATATATATATATAAGGATCTTTTTTTTCTCTCCCCCCCAATGTGTCTAACCAATGGAGACATGTCTCCCTAAAGTGTCTAAAGTCTGTTCGAATCTAAATTTTAAAAAGAATAATAATAAGACACATTTGAACATTTGTCGAACACGTGTCAAACTATTGGATGAGTGTTGGTGTCTGGTATCATTTTTTTTTGATCAACAACATAGAACTTTATTGGACGGCAAGGAACAACATAAAACTTTTAATAGTGTGTCTAATATGGACACATTATTAAAACGTGTCTCTGTTTCTTGGTTCTTGCCTTTCATATGAGGTTTGTGCACATTCTAAAATTCTCTATTTTACACCCTATTTTCTTTGAAATTGTGAGAAAAACGTTCATCTCCCAACTTATTATAAGCTAAAAATCCAAAATCTATAAGCAAAACTTTAAAACCACTCATCTACCAACTTGGGAAATGCATAAGCTATAAGCAAAAGTAACAACAAACGATTCGGCATAAAATTCTAAAAGAAGAAAATTAAAAACAGCGCATTGAAATTGCAGTAAACAACACCAAACGCCATTTTATTGACGCTGACATTGACTCGAGGTGGATATGAAAATTTCCCTGCATTTATGAATGTCTAGTCATGTTATGGATTCAATGACATTTCATTGTCCGTTTGTGACTTCCCATTTCAACTTGCAGGTAAGCATGGAACAACATGTCAAGTATGCTAATGGATATGATCTAACAATCATTTGATTCATGAACAACTAAGTTATCATCCGCGCTATGTAAAAAAAAAATTATAAATATTTATATTTTTTTTAATTTTTTTTTTTTATAAATTATGGTTTTTAAGATTTTTTATAAAAATAATTTAATAATCTTATCACTAACCATAGTGTATGAGAGAAGTTGAAAAAAGTACTACAGTAACTATACGCAGATTGTATCTATAATTATTTGTATGAGGGGGATTTTAAATACTGATCAAGAGATTTTGACCAAATCAATAAATGCAAGCATGTGGAAAGACATGTAGATTGAAAAAAGTTAATAAATACTGATCAGGGGATTTTGACCAAATCAATAAATGCTGTGTTTTTTGTAATAAAAAATTTAGAAAATTCAGATTGGGATTATTTACAGCCATTGAACAAACTACAATCACATTTTTCAGGGGATTTTGACCAAATCAATAATTGCAGGCATGTGGGCAGGTATGTGGATTGAAAAAAGTTAATAAATGCTGATCAGGAGATTTTGACCAAATCAATAAATGTTGAGTTTTTTTTTTTTTTTTAAATAAAAAATTTAGAAAATTCAGATGGAGATATTAGAGCTCCTACAGGCCTTGGGGGTTAAAAACCTCTTTTTGTTTAATATATAGTATAGATAGATAGATGAGATAATTATAGATATTTATGTTTGTTTTAGATTTTTTTAATATATAAATTATGTTTTTTAAGATTTTTTATAAAAATAATTTAACAATTTTATCATTAACCATAGTGTATGAGAGAAGTTAAAAAGGTACTGCAATAATTATGCACAAGTTATATCTATAATTATTTGTATGAGGAGATTTTAAATACTGATCAGGGGATTTTAATCAAATCAATAAATGCAGGCATGTGGAAAGACATGTGAATTGAAAAAAGTTAAAAAATGCTGATCAAGGAATTTTGACCAAATCAATAAATGCTGAGTTTTTTTTTTTAAATAAAAAATTTTAAAATTTTAGATTGGGATATTGGAGCTCCTACAGGCTTTGGGGGGTTAAAAACCTCTTTTTCTTAATATATAGTATAGATAGATAGATAGATGTTTTTTTTAAGATTTTCTATAAAAATAATTTAACAATCTTATCACTAACCATAGTGTATAGGAGAAATTATAAAGGGTACTGCAGTAACTATACACAGGTTGTATCTATAATTATTTGTATGATGGAATTTTAAATACTGATAAGGGGATGTTGACCAAATCAATGATGGTAAGCATGTGGAAATACATGTAGATTGGAAAAAGTTAATAAATGTTAATTAGGAAATTTTGACCAAATCAATAAATGCTGAGGATTTTTTTTTTTAAAATCAAAAAATTAAGAAATTAGGATTGAGAGATTGGAGCTCTCACAAAACTTGGGGGTTAAAAACCCCCTTTTGCTTAATATATAGTATAGATAATTCAGGAATTGTACACATGTTCAACGAAAAATGATTCACTACATTACTTGCACTACATATACATCATTTGAAAATGCAGACAGTATTGGAAAAAAATATTAATAATAAATAATTCAGGAATTGTTAACAAGGAGCAACATATATAGTTTTTGATTCGCTACAAGGAGCAACATATTAGCACGTAAGTGTCCAAAAAAAAGAAAGCATCAAACAGAAAAATGAAGACCTTTAAACATATCCACATAATTGTGCATGGAGCACGTAAGTAGCTAATTTCACCAAATTTACAAGAATAGTAAATGATAAGTTCATGTCAAAGTATTCAAAAATTATAACCACAGAGAGAGAGAGAAAGTAATTGGAAAGATTATACTGACAAATAGCCAAAGTTCTCTCCCTTTGTCTTTTTACATTTTCAATTATCTTACATCAGAGAAAAGCTATCATCAGAATACTTCCAACTTGTTCAATTCAACAACTATAAGAACTAAGGACCATAAGGGGATGCTATTTTAAACATATCCACATAATTTCTCATGGGTGACAACCTTACAAGTAGCATAAACAATGAGGTTCAAAATCAAAATGAGGAATTCCATTTTGGCTGAAACAGATAAGAATAAGGAGCTAAAGATAACCCGCAACATAATGTCTTTGGTCTGTTTGTGTTGTATGTGAAGGATTTGTATTGAAACATATGTCAGGATCAACCATTCATGAATGGTATAACTGAATAACTTCATTTCTGGTGCAAAATCTAGAATCTTATTTAGGGGACTTTCTTGTTAATTACCCAAATGTGTTGTAATTTTTTTTTTTACAACACATAATATGTTCAAATTGGCAAGTAGTGATACACACACACACACATACACAGACAAAAACAAAGAGAGAGCGAGAGCGAGAGACAGAAGAGTTCATACATAAATTTTGAAAATATAGAGCATACTATAGACACCCCATTTTTGATCGTCCTCAAGACTTGGACGTCATCGTTTGAACACTCAATGATCATCCATGTTTGTGTTCGTTTTGAGTTTCCGGAAGTCTCGGCTGCGCGCCTTGCCTTATGATATCTCAACTTGTCTGTTTTGTACTTGGTTGTGGACCAAGGACTTGTGGTTTTGCTTCTGAAGGAAGAGGGTGGCTTTTTGGCCATCCCCTCAATCCATCAGCTAAGGCATGTTGCCATCGGCCTTGTTTTCTTGCCATCGGCCAAAAGTGTTGGTCGATAGGCACTTTTTTTTGTCTATCGACACTTTGTTTGGTCGATCAGCCATATTTTTGAGCTGAGACCTTTCCATCTACTTTTTGCAGATATTTTCTGCCAGTTGTGACAGCTGGTATGCACAATTCACATCCTCCATACACGTGTATGAAGGGATTTGTTTCAAGACTCAAGCTTGTTGAACAAGCTTGAGAATTCAGATTCTATAAGAAGGGAGCCTCCCCTCCCTTTCCAGAGGCTCAGTAAATTGATATAGAAGATATACATCTCTATATATATATATATAGTTGTGTGTGCGTTTGTGCCTTAAAGTGTATTTTCTTTACACTTTTGCACTAGAGCACCTAGTAGGACACCATCCTTTGATTGCTGAGGTTCTTAGGAGTTGGTCTTAGTGTTCTTGAGCTGGTTTTGATCAAAGAAAGGTTGCTGGAGTGGTGTTCTTCAAGGTGTTCTTCAAGGGTGAGTAAACTACCTTTTGATCCCCCATTCTTGCTTAAACTTTTAGACCTATTTGCATATTGTTTTAAGCTTGACTATAAACTGAAAAAAGTTCTGTTTTGGTGTGCTTGAGATGATTGTTTAAGGCCACTTTTTGGTTGGGGGTTGTCTACCCCCTCTTAGGCCTTGTTTGGCCTTGTTTTGAGCCATTCCTTTTGGCCCTTGTTCTTGCCTTTTCATGACCTTTCTACCACTGAAATCCAGAGGATTTTTAATGGTGGAAAGGTGATTTTAGAGTCTTTAATAGAAGAGGGACACCCCTCTCTCATTGTCTTTCATTTGCTCGTATATATGGCTCATATTGGTAGCATGTTTGCTTAGCATATTTTGGCTTCATTTCAGCAAGTATTTGGTGTTATTTTGTCATGCTATACCTCTTTTTTAAGTTGGTTTGATATCCTCTTATATACATCATGCACTTGTCTTACAAATCCTCTCATTTGCCTTAACATGCATCATGCATTTGGACCATCATGCTTGCATGTTTTGGCTCGACTCAAAGAAGTTTTTAGTCATGTTTTACCATGCTTGAGCTCTGTTTTGTGTTGTTTTGATCATATATGCCATACTTTGTATAGCTATAATGCATTCTAGCTTGTTAGCTTTGAGTGTCCAAGTCACTAGCATGCGTTGCTTAGACTATTTTCATGATTTGACATCATTTCATATGTGATTTCAGTCCATATAGAGTGGTCATACACTTGCACTTTTCACTCCTTTAATGCTTTGAAGAGTTGGTGTTTTATGCCTCATGAATGGATCATTGTGCATGCCTCCATGTTTAGGTCTTTGGGGTGCCATCTAAGTGGATTTTTGGGCTTATTTTGACATGCCATAACTCTGATTTTCATTGGTTAAGTCATGCCCCGTTTGGTTGTAATAGGCGTAGTGTAATACTCCTTTTTAGCCTTGCATGCCTCTTGCCTTTTGGACTTTTGTTCTAACTTGTGTTGGGTAGGTTCGAACATGTTTTTGCTCTTGTATTGACCTGCCTTGGGAATGTTTTGGGTGCTCTTAGCCCTTTGGGGCTTGCTTTGCATGGCCATGGTTTAACCCCTTTGCTAGCCTTAAGCCTTGAGCTTTATTGCATGCTATACTTGCATTGATTGGTTGATTTGGCATCATTCCTAATATCATTTCAGAGCTTACCTCATTGCCACAATATCATACTTGTCACTCCTTGCTCATGTTTAAGAGTTGTATCTCTATGCCTAAGTGATAGGCCAATTGACATGCATGCTTATTTTGCATTTCATTCCATCATTTCTTAGCATTTTGGCCATTGTTTTTGGTATGGCTGAGGTCTATCCATTTTCAGTATAAGTCCATAGATCATGCGGTTTGTGTGCTGTTATATGCTTATCGCATTGCATGTTGTTGCATGTTTGTTGTTGATATTGTTGTTGCATGCCTATTATATTGTATGTTTGCATGTTTAGGTTGCATTGCATTTTACATGCTTGGCACATTACATGTTTGTATGTTTAGGTTGCATTGCATTGCATTTGGCATGCTTGTTACCTTAGCCTTGTGTGCATGCTTGAGTCATATTGCATTTGGCATGCTTATGTTGCATTGTATCACATCTCCATGTTGCATGCATTACATTGTGTTTGGTTTGGGGTGTCAAACCAAACACGAGGACCGAGGGACGTTTCGTACTTGAAGTGACGAAACGTGCCTCAATCCTCGGTCGCCGACACTCTTGATCTAACATGATAAAGTGTGGAGCATTCATGTGTTTTGTGCATTCATTCTATATTGATTTGTGCAATTCAGACTCTTGGGCCATCATGCATCGAAATGCGTGATTGATGGCTCGAGAGTCGAACACTACACTCCTTTGAGTCTCAAACATGATAAGGGGTATAGGTGCACAACATTTTCTTTCAAATGTATTACCATGCCCTTGTTTGTCCTCTACTGCAGCAAAAGGAGTAGTCTGCAGGAAGAAATGGCCGATCGGCTATATTCAGTGCCGATCGACCAACAATTTTTGGTCAATAGAATAAAAAATGGTCGATGACCCCTTTCCCTTGGCCAATGGCTTCACTATTTGGCCGATGACATCTTAGAGTGCCCATGAGGTGGTCTAGAAGCATCACAGAGGTTTTCACAGTTTTCAGAGGTGCAAAACAATGCAAACAGAGGCAACATGGGACATGGCAACAGATTTCCGAGCGAAGTCGACCGAGCATGCATATGTCCCTCTTCTCGAGGCCGTTTTAACTGCTTTGTAGCTTAATTAATTTGCTTAATCAGTTAGGGTTTGTAATAATTAATTAGCTTGTTAGTTAGTTAATTAGTTGATTTGTATGATTTATTCGGACCCTCCGTTGAGAGGGCGAATTTTGTAATAAGTGTGCGTGAGTGTGTGAATGTCTTCCAATCCCACGTCTTTCTCCTTTTTACTTACCTGCTTTCGATGGTTAGTTCTAGGTCATATTTCAATTAGCATACTTATGATAGCATGTGTGCATACATTCATTCGTATTGCATGCACGGGGCTCAGCGCATCATACTAACTGCATTGTATTTCGATACCGATTTGAATACATGAGTATCAAGTTGCATTTCACATGCCATCTTAGAATAGCCGAGCCTATTTCTAGTTGCATTTTGTATGCGTTGCATTAGCCATCTTAACATGAACTAGGATCATGCATGATTTCTAACTAGTTCTCTGTTTTGGCTTGGAATACACTGTAAGTGTTATGCTTTAGCATCTTGCATGAGTGTGAGTGTTGCCATGATAGCATACTTTTCATGAGGCTAATTTCTTTTATGATATAACTGCATGAATGTCTGTGGGTGAAGGTTGGACTACCTGAATTGGAACAATTCATCGAAATGCGAGTTTTAAGCCCACTTAAGGTAGCAAAATTATGTTTTCTAAGCCCACTTGAGGGTGACAAATCCACGTCTTAGTCTACTTGCGAGTAGTACCTTCAAACCACTTTCAAACAAACACGAGATGTTTTGTTCCAACTTAGGCGATCTAATCTATACTTGTGTGTTATGCATATCACATAGTAATTCTAGTTAATAACCGGAGTAAGAACACATGTATTTTCAAAAACAAGATATCATGTTAGTAAAGGCCGATCTTTGATCAGGCGAACGGGGGTGCTCATTACATGACCTTCCCCTCTCGTACCCAAGTTTCCGAGCCGAGGCAACTTTGGTGATGACGGACACATAGCCTTAGGCACGAGTCAGGGTTTCCTAAATTTCCCAAAACAAAAACATTTAAGTAGTGACTCTGTATCTGGCAAAACAGTCCATGTTTGGCACTTCTTTATAAAAATTAGTTTTTCAAAACGATTTGTCGGATTTGGACTCTTTGGTGATTTATCGGTCTTGCATTGCACTTTGCGAGACTAGATTCAAAACCGTGACATTTGAGTCCGAACTGTAGTATGCTAATGAACAAAACAGATTTCGCACCATCTCGCGCGCGGGCCGGGACGTTCAGGCACGTTTACACATACAAGTCATGGTTATGAGATCCACACCCCCCCCACCAACAAACAACCCGCAATATTGCTAAACTGCTCTCGGTAGGTGAAAGGAAGCCCTAAAACCCCCAACATGGCAGTATATGGGTGACTTTCTGCAAAAATTTACCCAACTCTGAATTTTGAAGACAAATTCAAATGCGAAAATGGTCAGACAGAGCGATAGACACACACACACACACACACACAGGCAAAGAGAGCGCGAGAGACAGAGATAGTTCATACATACATACAAACCAAACAGAACATACGACTCATGGTTGCATAGCGAAATAGAAACAAGAGAGGCTGAAGAGAGAGAGACAGAGAGCGAGAGAGAGATAGAGAGCGAGAGCATACCTGCAGTTGGGGGGATCGTCGGAGGAGGGACTGCTTTTCCGTTCGCCTTGGCGGACTATCGTCGTCGCTTTGTTCGTCTTTCTGTTCAGATCAGAGCTTTTACTATGATCTGGTCTTGAACGAAAGGCCCTCTTCATCTTCAGTCTTTGATGTAGTTGAATAACTCTAGATACTACACCCTCCGTGATGGCTCTGTAAATATTCCCATCAATGTTTGACATAAAGCGGGGGGTGAAAACAAAATAAAGAAAATCAAGGAGGGGCAAAACGGTCTTTTTACAATGCATCTGGCAAACTTCACGTGAAGATACTGTACATAGGTTTTTAGGGTGAAATTTATAGACTTTTTGTCTTTTTTAGTAACTTTTTGGCTAAACCGGACGCTTCCCAAACGAGGCCTCAATTCATTTATTTTGGTTCAATAGATACATCCACTATATTTAATCCGTCAACAGAGGTTACACCTCACAAGTTTCCAACAGATAAAATCATCATTTAAATACATTCACTTCTATTTGTCATTTTACAGAAATTTCGTCTGTGGGAATCGGCACCTATGTATACAAATGATTTTCGAGATTTTCATCCTGAACACACAGGCCAACTTAGTTCAATAGAGTCCATCCCCTTTCTTCTCCTCAAAACATGAAGTACATCCTCTTTCTCCTCCCATATATCATACATATATAATGTATATCATTCATAATGGCCTTTCTTGGATGATAATGCAACTCAAAATCATAGTCCTCTATGAACTCCATCTACCTCATCTCCTTCAAATTCAAGTCTTTCTGTGTAAACAGATACTTCAGACTCTTGTGATCGGAAAACACCTCAAATTTCTCACCATACAAATAATGCCTCCAAATTTTCAAGGTGAATATTACCACAGCTAACTCTAGATCATGAGTAGGGTAGTTCCTCTCGTGTGTTTTCAACTGTTGCGAGCCATAGGCCACTATCTTTCCCTCTTGCATCAAAAGACAACCCAAACCTTCCCGTGAGGCATCACAATATACCGAATAGCCCAAACTCCTCTCCGAAATAATCAAGACTGAAGCAGTGGTAAGTCTAACCTTAAGCTCTTGAAATGACTTCTCATAAGTCTCACTCCACACAAATTTGATCCCTTTCCTCGTCAGTCTAGTCAATAGTGAAACTAACCTAGAGAAATCCTTCACAAATCTATAGTAATACCTAGCCAACCCCAAGAAACTACGGATCTCAAAAGCATTCTTAGGTGGCTCCCAATCTTGCATTGCCTCTATCTTGGATGAATCTACAGTCACCTCTTGTCCGGATACCACATGGCCTAAGAACTTAACCTCTTTCAGCCAAAACTCACATTTCCCAAACTTAGCATACAACTTGTGGGCTCTAAGTAATTCAAGTACTACTCTCAAATGTTCCTCATGCTCCTCCTCAAAGGGTGAGTAAATCAAGATATTGTCCACAAAGGCAACCACGAAATAATCTAAGAACTCATGGAAGATTCGGTTCATCAAGTCCATAAACACAGCAGGTGCGTTGGTGAGCCCAAAAGGCATCACTAGAAACTCATAATGGCCATACCGTATACGGAATGTCGTCTTCGAGATATCCTCCTCCTTTACCCTCAACTGATGATAACCCGATCTCAGATATATCTTAGAAAATTAAGAGGACCCCTTCAACTAATCAAACAAATCATTTATACGAGGCACTGGGTACTTGTTCTTAACAGTTACCCAATTCAACTTCCGGTAATCTATACATGGTCGCAACGCTCCATCTTTCTTTTTGGAAAGGAAAGCCGGTGCTCCCCAAGGTGAAGTACTAAGACGGATGAAACCCTTATCTAACAATTTTTGGAGTTGAATCTTCAACTCACTTAATTCAGCAGGTGCAAATCTATACACTACCATAGAAATCAGTGCCGTGGCAGGCACTAAATCAATAGAGAATTTGATCTCTCGGTGAGGTGACAAACTAATATGATCCTCAGGAAAGACATCAGGGTATTCACAAACCACCATTGGCAACTTAAACTGGACTTCATCACATTTACCACTCAAGAAGCTAACAAGGAGGCAACTAAGCTCACTCCACCCATGCGGATCATATACCAGCGATAAAACTCTATCCACTCGGCCTCCCAAGAAATAAAAGCAATCACTGCTTAGGGTACATATAGTAACCCTCTGACGGTAGCAATCTATAACAGCCCGGTATGACAATAACATAGCCAAAATAACATCAAAACTAGACATGTCAATCAATATAAATGCAAATGGAAGTCGACAACTAGCAACCTCTATGTTACAACCCCGACATCCCTATTTCAAAATAACCTCACCACCGATAGGTGACTCTACACAGATAGGAAATGCTAACTGAGCCAACTCTAACCCCAAAACCGAT
>NW_021024659.1:1505978-1527307 GCF_004153795.1 Camellia sinensis | reverse complement strand
CTTTTTTAGTCTTCTCAAACTTAGCCTAATAAACATAATTTGTATACAAAAATTTTACACAAAAAGATAAGTCTAAATTATATTTATTAAAAATAAAAATGTCCATTACTATCATTTACAATTATAAAAATATCATTATTATATTATTTTATCCACATCATTTTCCTATTAATTTAGACCATGCTCATCCATACGTACGTATAATAGACGTGATCCACTCACTTATCAAGTTGCCAAAAAAAAAAAAAATGTATAAAGTGGGAGCAGAACAAAACAAACAGCAAAATAGAAAGAAAAATGTTAAAAACAATTCTTAAAATTGTTGTTAGTGTAAAAAAAAAAATTGTAAAAAGTGTGTTAAAATATGTAAAAAGAATATTACAATTATAAACAATTTAACATTATAAGGTGCTTGTTGACAACCATTAAGTTGTTTCTGGATTATAAATTTAAAATTTGAAAAGAAAAACAAAAAAAAAAATAGATAAAATGCGAGACAGAGACTTTAAATATAAGGAAAATAAGAATTCAGTACACTTTTTAAAAGGAAGTTACAAAATTATGAACAAATTTAAAATTTTAATTATTAGTATCTATAAAGTTAATTACTGATTTGCAATTATTCTTTTAAGGGCAAATTACATATACACCCCTCGAGGTTTGGCTAAATTACAGATGCCCCCCTGAGGTTTGAGAAATTACGAATTCCCCCCTGAATGCTATATTTGCATAAGAAATTAGGGGGTAATTTGTTATGAAATATAAACCTCAGGGGGCAAATTGTTATGAAAATACAAACCTCAGGGGGCGGGATGTAATTTCCGAAACCTCAGGGGGGTATCTGTAATTTAGCCAAACCTCGAGGGGTGTATATGTAATTTGCCCAAAAAAAAATTGTTTGGTTATAAGTTTTGAAATTTTTGAAATTTATTTTTTTAGGATAAATATTTTATATTTTAAATATTGTTTATTTATTTTAATGTGCATTATATTTTATACATTTATGTGTTGTATTTTTTAATATTTTAAATATTAAAAAAATATTTAAAAAATATTTTTTTATTTTAAATGTATTATTTTTATTATAAATATTTTTTAATTATTTTATTTTATTTTATGGTTATGTTGGTCAATCACGGGTAGTGGTGGTGATGTCTTGAACAAATGGTTTTTTCATCTTTTTGCAGGCAAAAATAAGGGTAATATGGTCATTTTCTATAGGATACTAACGTCATTTGTGCAAAATAGACAGAATGAGAGAATCTTGACATTGTCAGGTAAAGTAGGGGAGGTTACTGTAATTATTCAAACCACAGGGGAGATCCCTGTATTTGTCAGAAACCTCAAGGGAGATAAATGTACTTTACCCAAAATAAAATGATAATCATTTTGTTTAGTTTTGCTTTAGGGAAAACACCAATAAATTCTAAGTTTAGATAGTTTGAACTATTTAATCTTGCAATTTATTTTGTAGGCTGATTAGTCTCATGTCAATGTTAATTACACTTAAACCCACGAATGTAACGCATGGGTTGGCTGTTTGGAGGGGTATATTGGGTGTTTAGGTGATATTGTAGTTACCAGAAAACCTAAAAGTATACTATAGCATTTTTTTCATTTTCCTTCCATTGCATACAAAATGAAAGCTCAAAAATGGGAACGTCAACATTTCCTTGACGATGTTACAGTGTTGATCCTTAGTTTGTGTGAGTTGAATGCTGGATTTTGGAATGTTACATGTAGAATTCGTTATTTCCCAAATAACATTACAAAACCCCTAAAAAACCCTAGAAAATCATGAAAACCCCTTCTATCAAATTTACAAAGGCGAAGTGGCATGGGCACGAGGACATCTTGGACTGCGATTAACATTGAGGATGTAACTTCAGCGATTTAAAATTAATTCATCGACAACATCATTGATTGTGTGTTAGTGTGATGTCAACAAGTATGGGTGTCTTCAATGTTAGTTTGATTGTTTGTGAAACAACACGACATCAAGGTCGATACTCGAAAATGGGTTTTTGTTTAATTGGTGCGTCATGTGGGGTTTTAGGTGATCTTGTTTACGTCGCAGGTTTGGGGTTTACCATTAATTACAAATGTGATGTTGCGCATGTTTGTAATGTGACAAATGTATGGTTTGGTTGGTTAATGTTGTAATATTTTCACGGGTTTGGGGATTACCAGTGATTACAAATGTGATGTTGTGCATGTATGTAATATAACAGACGCATGGTGTTATAGCTAATGTTTGTTTGATTGGGTGTGTATTTTGTAATATCGGGGGCCAGTGGGAGGATGTATACCTGAAAGTGTTGGTGGGGTTTGGTGGTAGTAGGGGGTAGTGATTGTTAATTGTCGAGGATTGTCAGATTGTGTCGATGTTATGTTATATAGTCGATAGTTGGTGTTTGGTGCTAATGTTATAGGTTGTTAGTGGAAGTTTTAATGGTACGGCAATGTGGCTCTAGGTTGATGTTATGTAGGTAAATGTGAATGTTACAACCCACACACCTCTCCAGGAAAACGCAAATGATTTAACATCAATAATGTAACACCAAGTAGGTAACATCAATAATCTCCACAATCACTTCATAAAATCTCTAAAAAAAGTAGAAATGTTAAATCATACATTATGTATATACACTCAATCCCAAAAAAACATTAAAAAATATAATCACAATAGGGGGTAAACAAGTAAACTCAAATATATATCAATAATACATACTATAAATAAAAAGAACTATTTGGTTTATAAAAAAATATGTAGGATTAAATGGACTAACATTTTCTCAAATGGGATTTATGAGTAATTTTTCCTTTTACCTTTTTAATTTGTATTTTTTTAAAAAAACTAAATGGAATAACATTTTCTCAAATGGGATTTATGAGTAATTTTATCTTTCTTTAAAGGGTGAATTACACTAACAATCCCTATAGTTTGGGACTCGTGTCACTTTAGTTCCCGACTTTTCAATTGTGACACATTTAACCCTAAATTTTGAATCTTGTTCTAAATAAAGAAATCATCAATTCGATAAAATATAAATTAATTTGACAAAAATAAATGTCAAAAAAATATTTTTAAATTTTTAAAAATAATTTCTACCCACCAAAGAGAAAATTATGTAAAATTGATAAATCTTTTAGACATTTATTTATTTATTTGTTTTACCAAATTAATTTTTATTATGTGTTTGGATGATGATCGCGTAATGGGTGATTGTTAGGCTTTTAATGCGTAATCGATATATTTAATATATGAAATGTTTTTAGTTTTGGATTTTTTGATTTAATGGATTATTTTAATAATGATATCAAAGTTGTCGCCATATTTGACTTTTGGAAAAATAGAAACTAATTTAATGAAAATTAAAACAATTACCCATTACATGATCATCATCCAAACACATAATAAAAATTATTTTGGTAAAAAAAAAAAAGAATGTCTAAAAAATTTATTAATTTTATATAATTAATTATAACATTATTATTGATTTCACTTATTAATAATATTGTGAATATCAAAAATCTATTAAATTATGTCATATTCTTGCATTTTGAAGTTGTTTCATGAGGATTTCTTCATGCATGTTCATATTTTTGGTCTTGATCCATGAACTCACCATGTTTTGAAGTTAAACATTGCATTTGATCTTGTTTTGTAGCATTGGTGTTCCTAGGAACCCATGCATGTGTTGAATTTACATTGTTCTTCATGTTCATGAAAGCTTCTTTGAATTTGTGTTCAATTGAACTACCTTTGGGCTTTGATTTCTCAAATTGATCTTCAAAACATGTTATATTATGAGTTTACAAGAGTTTTCAAGAAATTTAGCCCAAAATGATCGAATTTGGTACATTTAAAGTTGGTTTTGAGCTTAAGGTTCAAATCTGGAAATTCCAGATTTTGGACTCACGCTCGAGCGGGGAACTCCACGCTCAAGCGTATACACTGAGTTCATGCAGTCCGCTCGAGCGGGAAAAGTGACGCTCGAGCGGGAAATGCATGTATCCAGTACTTTGCATGTGTTTACAGTCCGCTCGAGCGAAAGAATGCACGCTCGAGCGAGGACTTGTGTCTCACGCTCGAGCGGGGGTCGAGCGCTCATCGAGTGTGAATTTCGTGCATCCAGTACTTTTACAGTCCGCTCAAGCGGGAAATCCACGCTCGAGCGGAGCCCTTTTGTCTGCGTGTCCGCTCGAGCGGGGAAACCCACGCTCGAGCAAGACCCTGTTTCAGTAAAATTTTGAAAAGTATTTTTAAGTGCATCTTTGCATCCTCATTCCATCCTACGTATTCTTAGGCCTAATTTAACGTATTCTTAGGCCTAGTTTAAGGCATCTTAATGAAGATATTGATGTAGAACCACACCGAGGCAAATTAGGGATTAAGTTATTATTTCCCAACTGTGTAGTTTAGTGTGTGTTCATTCTGTAACTGTAGGGTTGGCATCCGAGGACGCTCTAGCTGCTTATAGCCCATTGCTCTGTGAGTAACAATGTGTAAAGATATGTTCAACCATGAATATTTTCTGAATGAACAACTGTGCTGCTTTCTGAAATGATATTTCTTACTGAATGAATATTTGTCCTATTTGTGAATTGTATTCATGGCATCCATAGCAATTTACTGTTACTGTACTGTACTACTACTGTCACAGAGATCTCTGTCGGTTCCTATGTTTGGAACCACTACTGTTTACTGATATGATGGCCATCATCTGACTGTTGGGTCTGTTAAGACCTACTGTACTGTTTTGCTATTGGATGTACCACATATGACTATTATAGTTTCTGAATGATTGTTATGGCATGAAATATGAGCCACAAACTGAATGACTGATATACTGATAAATGACTTTTCAATACTGAAAGGACATTCATTCTTAACCTCTTTACGCATATGTTATTCACTAGGCTTTAACTCACTGCTCATATATATATGAAAGTGTTCAGGCACCGGACCATTGCTAGAAGTGTCAGGCTAAGCTCTTGTTTTGTCAAGCCAACTTTTGTGCCTCACTGCGAGGTTTCAGATCTGTTCAAGCTAAGGCTGCTTTTGGGGTATCTCAGATTCACCCTATCTGTCCTTGTTATGTATAGACTAAACGACAATTGTGCCATACTGTTATGGTGGGAATTTGGTCCCTAATCTGTATGCCTGTAAATGACGTATGTATATACTGTTATGGTTTGAATGTGTATATGTTTAAAAAGTCTTTTTACTTATAGACTGTCACAGCTCATTGGACATCTTTTAATTACTGTTTTGGCTTCCGTCAGCCCCTGTACTCTGTATTACTATTTTACTGATAAGCAGGCCTTCAGTAATCTCGGATTACTGGCCGGTTACGGTGCTAAACCCATAGGGGCGGGTTTGGGTCGTGACAATCCATTTATGAAAACATGTCATATGTCTCAAAATGTCCTGATTTGAATCGGTATCCACTGCAAGACCTTTACGTTTTTTGTCTTTGATGATGATTTGAGAAGAAAACCCTTTTTCAAGATATTGCAATCTCACAACACAAAGAACACACAAGTGCCAGCACAAAAAACCGCAATGACCACAATAAAACACAGCAACCTAAGGTGATCCATCTTTATTTTCAGTTTTTATTTTTCTAATATTTATCCTTGTGCTAATTTGTTGTTTGTTTTATGAGAAAATGAGATTTTAGGACTATCATACATCATTATTTTCAGAGCATTACTGATGACTTTCATTTTTTTTTCTCAAGAATTTTCTGGGAGAATTACAAAATCATGCCAAAAAAAAGACCAAATGGATTTATATAGTCACATGAGTACAATCAAAGTTCTAAGAATCAATTAGTAAATTGCATAGAAGTTTTAAATTTGGAAGGGAAAAAGAAAGAAATAGAAAAAAAAAATTACTTTTATGAAAGTTAAGAAAGAAATAGAAATAAAAAATTACTTATCTGAGAGCCTATTTCTCTCCATGGAGTTTGTGAAGGGTAGGAGTGTTGAAGATTGGGTAATCACAAAACATACACTAATCTCCAATATCTATAATATTGACAAATCAAATATATTTGCATTATTCAAACAAAATTGGAATCACAAAACATATACTAATCTCCAATATCAACAACATTGACAAATCAAATATATTTGCATATACTATTCTGTTGATGAATGGGAATATACCTGGTTTCCATATAATAGAGTTCAGCGTGACAGTGAATTCATACTATTTTGGAAGCATGTCCTGTGTAAGGTAACCACTAGCAAAAAGAAATGTTTTGAATAAACAAGTAAAGATGAGTTAATGGAACAACAACTATTCGCGAAATATAATGCTCAATCAATTGAAAATTATGTCCTATATTGCTGGTATTAGCAAGAACATACCAAAACAATACAAGATTAGAAATTTGATGGTAGAGGAACAAAAAAAAAAAGGCACTGAAGAGTTAACTATGAAAGTATAAAGTTAAAAAAAATGAAGCCGCTTTGACTGCATAAGACAGCATGTTTTTGATATTGCATTAAACCTTACCAAATAACACACACACAATTTCTAATTTTGTAAATAAATGTATCCAGTATACAAAATACATGTCAGAGGATATTTGATCTCCAGGATGAATGCTAGAGGGAAATATAATAATGATTGGCAAGTGAAACTCAGTCCTAACAGTATCATCCAAGAAGGCAAGAACCTTACAAGCAAATAAACAAGCTTATGTTATCTTTTGTGTAAGTAAAAAAACTTTCATTCAATCATATGAACAGTAAACAGGAAATGAATACTCAATTTTGAAATAACTTCTGAACAAGACATCCTCACAATCTATGAAAATTTCTAGAACCAAAACGTTTTGAGTTATCAATTTTGCAGTTAATTTTAAATACTATATACATTCAGAAACAAAAAAATAAATAAATAAATAAAAATAAAAATTCAAAATCAAACAAAAATAAAAAAAAACAATCGAAAAGATAAAGGAGAAAGAGATCAAACCAGGATGAAATCGAAGAGTGCCCTGATCGACTTTGACGAACTCGGAATCAAAGTTCTTGAGTTCATCCTCGGCAGTCTTGTCATCAGACTTGGGAGTATCGACGTGTTTTTTGCTCGATGCCGTCACGCTACTCGCTGTCGTTGCTCGACGCTGTCGATTCGTTGCTCGCCATCGTCTGCCGCTACTCACAGTCGAGAGAGAGAGAGAGAGAGAGAGAGAGAGAGAGGGACGTAAGAAGAGATGGGGATTTTTGATAGGGTTTTTGGTTCAAAAGATTAGGGATTTTTGAGACTGGGGATTTTTGGTTGAGACGGAGTGAATCGACTTCTTTGCAGGTTCTACTTGAGCGATTCAGTGATCAGAAATTGGTAATTCCGACCTGGAGACGAATAGTTTCCATGGATCACGGAAAATAGTTTCCATACTCATCGGCGAATCGCACGAAGATGAGTTGCGTGAAGGTGGGATGGGGAGAACTTAGGAAAAAGATGAATTGCACGAAGAAAAGGCATTAGAGTTGAGCGTGAAAAGAAAGAGAGAGAAAACGAAATCAAAGAGCTAAGGTTTTGTGGGAAATTTGAACATTGGGAAATTTGGGAGGGAGGTAAAAAATTGGGATGCTGTTTGGTTGATTTTTTTTTTTAAATGTATTTTTAAATTTTTAAAAATTGTTTGATTTCGATTTTTTTGATTTAATTTTTTAAGAATTGAGTTTTTTATTTTTCTTATTTTTTTTTATTTTTAGTGAATTTTTAAAATTTTAAGTAATTTTTATTTTTTATATTTTTAGATGCACCTTATTTAGATGCATTTAAAAAGTAAAATATTTGTCCAAAAAAAAATTCTCTTCTTCGATTTGCTTCTCTTTCTGTCTCTCAGTTTCCAATTTCAGTGCTGTATGGTCTGGCTGGTCTAGGTGCGGGGGCTTGAAATACCGTTCGCTTCTTGTCATATGATCGACCTCACCGATATACCAGGTATCATCTGGCTGATTACTCCCCCAATCCTCATCCGTGTGGGTAAGACATAAATCATCGTCTTCCCACCACGTTCCGTCGACAGCCAACAGACACCTGTCTGGCTCCGGTTCAATTGCACGCGCAGTACTCTCCGTCCACATACTCGCAGCATTCTCTATCTTCGTGCACACAGCACTCTCAGTCCCCTCAGGGCCCTTAGCTTTCCTAATTCTCTTGGCATCCTCAACCTTTCTTGTTCTAGCTGCGTCAGTACAGCTGGCTGTTCAACAATTCCCACATTCATAATGCCCAAGTCTTGAGCGGAATTCTTAGCACCGGCGCTCCGTCGTTGGAATGCTCAATAGGCTATTTATTTGCCGAGCGTTTGACTTTAACGTGGGCAGTCATTTATCAGCTTTGCCATGCGTTCGGCGAATTGTGGACACGTGGAGCGCACTAACACGATTCTTTTATATTTGTAAATAAAAATGTGATGAACCACCGTATTAATCAATAATTTACTTTGGATTAATAAGTATGATGAAAATTAAATTAATAAAATATAAAATTTATGAGTAAAATAAATTTTGATTATTACTTTTTATTTTTTAATAAATTTTGAATTTATAAGTGTAGGTTTGAAGTGGTGTTGTTTTCCAAATGGTAAAAATTATTATTTTTTTATACAATTTATATTACCATGATAATTTTTATTTTTAAATCTTGTAAAAAAAACAAAAAAAATTAAAAATATTTATAGACGAAATTATTTATAATTAAATTATTTTTTTTCTTGAAAGATTTCACAAGTCAAAAGTGAAAATAGTGCATTGTAGTTATTGGGTGATATTGAATGATCCACATCATACACATTAATTGTGGCGAAATAGCTGTACTATCCTCGTGATATAAGTTAGCCAATAAATCATTTTTTTTGACAAAAAAATTCAAATAAAAAAAATTAAGATAGTAAAATTTAGCATTCTTCAAAATATTATATAAGATTGTGTTTATTTGATACATGAATAAAATAATGAGTAGAGAAAAACATTTATTCTGTTAATAAAATAATCAATTACGCTGTATTTGGTTGGGGGATTTGAGGAAGGATTTGGAAAGGGAAAAGGAAAAGTTAGGTAAAATGTAAATAAAATATACTTACATTTCACCTAGTTTCACACACCTTTTCCCTTTCCCTTTTCAATTCCCTCCCCAAATCCCTCAACCAAACACACCATTAGAGTATGATCCAATTACCAATCACTTAAGTTGTGTTTGAATCATGAATTTAAATAGATATTTGAAAAAAGAAATTAAAAAAAAATGGGTGTTCATTTTTCTTTTCTTTTTTTTTAAATATTAACTAAATTCATAATTCAAATATATTCTTAAAAAATAAACTTGATAAGCTCATTATTGGTTTAGTTTTCTATTTTTTTCTTAAATCTAAAAATTAATTTTGTGAATAAAATAAAAAGTTAAATAATAATAATAAAAACACCCACACATTGTTTCGTAATTTTTTTTTTCTAGAACGAAAATAATTTTTAAAAATTAAAAAATATATGTTTTGTGTTTATGTTTGTCAAACTAAATTTTAGTTTTTTAAAAAATAATATAAAAAAAAATTAAAACCAAATCAAACAAAAGTGAATACATATATTTAATAGCATCTTTGAGGAGTTGGAAAAACATCCAAAACAAAATTCTATTAAAAAAGGCAACCCCCACTTGAAACCATGAATAATGTGGGCGGTGGCTACACACTTGACGTGGGTGGTGGCAAACTACAAACACAAGAGAGGAATTGTCAAATGCGGAAGTGGAAGTCTGTTTAATTAGGCCTCGTTTGTCAAGAGGCTATTTTAATTAATTAGTCAAAAAGTTACTAATTTAGTCAAAAAGTCAACAATTCATACCAAAAAGTCAAAGATTCTCTTTTCTCTCTACTTTTTGCACATCTTTTCGTAATTAGCCAAAAAGTTATCCCAAACATACAAGTTTTTTTTACCTACCTTTTTAGCCAAATAGTCAAAAAGTTACTGTTGGCTAAAATGTTGGCTTATTTTTCCTACGAAGGAAAATATCATAAATGCGAGCGTGCCAGCAAGGATTGAAAAATCCTTACAGATTAAATTCAAGCCAATTATCAAGCGATTGTGTTGACGGTTCTTTTGCCTCAACGAAGAGGACTTCAAGATTGCCAAGTGTAAAGAAAAGAAAAATTAAAAGAAGAATGGGGAACGGAGAAAGATGATTGAGTGAACAATCAAAGTAATAATTACTTACCTCTACTCCTATACTTCGAAAAGAAAGTGCATAAAAATGCTTCGAAATGGAAATGCTGAAAATAAATGCTTCGAAATATAAATCTATGTTAAACTACTCCTAAGATAAGGAAAATAACAAGGAATATTGAAATCAAGTGTCTTTGATTATGAATTCTGGATCCTTTACAATGTAGCCATTAATGGCTATTTATAGAAGAAAAAATACAGCAATAACTACTTAGTAACTACCCATTTCTTCTATCTTCATTCTTGTCTTGCCATGTGTCATTCCACTCATCCACTTTGTCCTCCCACTCACCCACTTTATCCTTCATATTCTCCATTATCTCTATAACTTCTTTTAACTTCCAAATGAATAAGAGGATGCCACGTGTCCTGCAATTATATAAATAATAAATAATAATAAAAATTATAGATTTATGGTGTTAACAGTTACTAAATTAACCTGTTCCCAAACGAGGCCTTAGTCTTATTTTTTAAAAAATTAAAATTATATTTGTCGGAGAGAGGAAAGAAGATAATTTGAAAAGACACG
Organism: Camellia sinensis; assembly: GCF_004153795.1. Taxonomy (NCBI): domain Eukaryota; kingdom Viridiplantae; phylum Streptophyta; class Magnoliopsida; order Ericales; family Theaceae; genus Camellia; species Camellia sinensis. Next base: position 1,516,527 of record NW_021024659.1, on the reverse strand, counting down.
TATTTATTCTATGCTTGAGATGGGTAATAAGAATTTGGTCAAATTATTAATCATTTGATACAGAAAAACAAAAATGTTAGAGGTCTCAAAAATTCTATCAAAATTTTTACCAAATGTCTCATGTGAGTGTGGGATCCACATGAGACCCACATTGTGTGGGACCTATCCTCCTACTCGGCCAATCAAATGCCAGATAATTTATCGAAACAAAATTTAAACCAACGAGCCGTAACTATTTATTAATCAAATTCATGCCATTAATCTAGCCAAACCAACCTGGCTTAAAGGACCTATTATATGATAAATTCATAATTAAGGACTTTCTCAATATATATTTAAGATTTAAATACATGGTATATATTATATTTGTGTAAAATACCACTTAATCTGTTAAAATTATATTAATCCATATCAATGTACACTGTTCTATCTGCAGATTAAATTTTAAAATTTATAATCTGCATTCGAAATTGCGCTTGGCTATAGTTAATATATATTTTAACCTATAATAAAATATCAAACTAAAAATGAGTATTAGAGATATTTAAGATGTGAAATTTGTTACAAATTAATAGTTATATATATGTAAAATATTATGTAAAATTAAATTGTGTTATACATATATGAAAAATAATATCAAATTAATATCTATATTATATATTAAGCAAAATGAGATTTTTAACCCCGAAGGCCTGTGGGAGTTCTAATTTCCCCATCTGAATTTTTTTAATTTTTAATTTTTTTCCTTTAAAAAAACACTATTTTAGCCAATTAGTCAAAAAGTTACTAAATTAGCCAAAAAGCCAACAACCCATACCAAAAAGTCAAAAATTCTCTTTTCTCTCTACTTTTTGCACATCTTTTCGTAAAAAGCCAAAAAGTCATCCCAAACATACAAGTTTTTTTTACCTACATTTTTAGCCAAATAACCAAAAAGTTACTAAATTAACCTGTTCCCGAACGAGAGAGAAATCATATAATTGTTTTAGTCAACCTAACCAATGAAAAAGGTTATAAAAAAAAAAAAAAAAAAACTCCTCTACTATTGAATACTTTAATTAAAGCCTATGCACACCAAACTTATTAATTGAGTCCCCCATGGCCCAATGAAAAATTCTACCATCGTGTATTCCACATGCAAAATATATATATGTGTATGTCTTGACTCATTAAATTGTAGTTTTCATTCTCTATGATTGGAATAGAGCTTATAGGCTAATGTGAACTCCTCTACCATTGAATGCTTTGATTAAAGCCTATGCACACCTAATTTATTTAATTGAGGCCCCCATGGCCCAATGAAAATTCTGCCATATTATAAGTGTATTATGATGTCTGCATGTATTTCACATATAAAATATATATATATATATATGTCTTGGCCTATTAAATTGTAGTTTCTATTAATTAAATTTTTTGTTTTAGCTCAGCATTTATTAAATTCTTCAAAGTCTTTTTGACTTCTTCTATATACACATCCTTTATAACTGTTTTTTTGATTTTTTTTTTATTTAAAAAACACCCTTTTTAACTACTTTAGCCTTTCTCACTTATTCACTTTCAACTTCTTACTTTCAAACCGCACCCTTTCACTTACAAACCATGAGCAATCGGTGAGCACCCTTTCATTTTCAAACCATGAGCAATCCAGTGAGCATATTTTCAAACCGTGAGTTACAAATCTCAGCACTCTACATACAATTTTTTTATTTACTATTTTACTCGTTTTTTTTTTCAATTTTTTTATTATGAGAAAAATTGTGATTTGTATGATTGAAATTATCTCCTTTTGTTTATAATTTGATTTTTTAATATGATTGAAATTAGATATGATTGTAGTTAAATAAAAAAAATTGTGATTTGTATGATTGAAGTTATCTCCTTTTGTTTATAATTTGATTTTTTAACATGATTGAAATTAGATAAACATAAACACTCACACTCACAAAAAGAAAAAATGTAATTGTAGTTTGTTCAATGGCTCTAAACAATTTTTTATTTGCTATTTTAATGGTTCTTTTTTTCAATTATTATTTTTTATTATGGGAAAAATATGATTGTAGTTAGATAGCATTAAAAAAATTGTGATTTATATGATTGAAATTATCTCCTTTTGTTTATAATTTAATTTTTTTTAATATGATTGAAATTAGATAAACATAAACACTCACAAAAAGAAAAATGTGATTGTAATTTGTTCAATGCTTCTAAATAATATTTTTATTTACTATTTTAATGGTTCTTTTTTTCAATTATTTTTTTATTATGAGAAAAATGTGATTGTAGTTAGATAGCATTAAAAAAATTGTGATTTGTACGATTGAAGTTATCTTTTTTTTTTTATATATAATTTGATTTTTTAATCTGATTGAAATTAGATAAACATAAAAACTCACACTCACAAAAAGAAAAAATGTGATTGTAGTTTTGTTCAATGGCTCTAAATAGTCTTTTTATTTACTATTTTAATGTTTCTTTTTTTCAATTATTTTTTTATTATGAGAAAAATATGATTGTAGTTAGATAATATTAAAAAAATTGTGATTTGTATGATTGAAGTTATCTCATTTTGTTTATAATTTGATTTTTTTAATATGATTTAAGTTAGATAAACATAAACACTCATAAAAAGAAAAATTTGATTGTAATTTGTTCAATGCTTATAAATAATCTTTTTATTTACTATTTTAATAGTTCTTTTTTTCAATTATTTTTTTATTGTGAGGAAAATGTGATTGTAGTTAGATAGTATTAAAAAAATTGTTATTTGTACGATTGAAGTTATCTCCTTTTATTTATAATTTGATTTTTTAATATGATTGAAATTAGATAAACATAAACACTCACAAAAAGAACAACGTGATTGTAATTTGTTCAATGGTTCTAAATAATCTTTTTATTTACTATTTTAATGGTTCTTTTTTTCAATTATTTTTTATTATCAGAAAAATATGATTGTAGCTAGATAGCATTAAAAAAATTGTAATTTGCATGATTGAAGTTATCACATTTTGTTTATAATTTAATTTTTTAATATGATTGAAGTTAACTCACAAAAAAAAAATGTGATTGTAGTTTGTTTAATGGTTCTAAATAATCTTTTTATTTACTATTTTAATGGTTCTTTTTTTTCAATAATTTTTATTATGAGAAAAATGTGATTGCAGTTAGACAGCATTAAAAAAAATTTGTGATTTGTGCGATTGAAGTTATCTCCTTTTATTTATAATTTGATTTTTTAATATGATTGAAGTTAGGTAAACATAAACACTCAAAAAAACAAAAATGTAATTGTAATTTGTTCAATGGTTCTAAATATTCTTTTTATTTACTATTTCAATGGTTCTTTTTTTAAATGTGATTTAATCGTTTTATTTACTGTTTTAATGGTTCTTCTTTAAAATTATTTTTTTATTATGAAAAAAAACATGATTGTAGCTAGATAGCATAAAAATATTTGTGATTTGTATGATTGAAGTTATCTCATTTTTTTATTTGTATTTGGTCTAGCCCAAAAAAAATTATAATTTGATTTTTTAATATGATTCGAGTTAGATAAACATAAACACTCACACTCACAAAAAGAAAAATGTGATTGTAGTTAATTAAACGGTTTTTTTTTTTAATGTGATTGTAATTAGTTTAATGGTTCTTTTTATTTATTTATTTATTTTTATTATGGGAAAAATGTGATGTGATTGTAATTTGTTCAACGGTTCTTTTTTTAATGTGATTGTAGTTAATTTAATGGTTTTTTTTTCATTTATTTGTTTTTATTATGAGAAAAATGTGATGTGATTGCAGTTAAAAAATCAAATCATGCAAATCACAAATATTTGTGAAGCCAGATAAACATAAATACTCACAAAGAGAAAAATATGATTGTAGTTAGTTCAATGATTTTTTTTTTTTTAATGTGATTGCATGGTAGTTAGTTTAATGGTTATTTTTTTCATTTATTTTTTTATTATGGAAAAAAAGTGATGTGATTGTAGTTTGTTCAATGATTGTTTTTTTTAATGTGATTTAATCTTTTTATTTTTTGTAGTTAGATAGCATAAAAATATTTGTGATTTGTATAATTGAAGTTTTCTCCTTTTGTGATTTTTATTTGGTCTAACCAAAAAAAAAAATATAATTTTATTTTTTAATATGATCGAAGTTAGATAAATATAAACATTCATAAAGAAAAAAATGTGATTGTAATTAATTCAATAGTTTTTTTTTAATGTGATTGTAATTAGTTTAATGTTTTTTTTTCATTTTTTTTATTATGGGAAAAATGTAATGTGATTGTAATTTATTCAACTATTCTTTTTTTTAATGTGATTGTAGTTAGTTCAATGGTTCTTTTTTTAATGTGATTGTATTGTAGTTAGTTTAATGATTCTTTTTTTTTCATTTATTTTTTTTATTATGAAAAAAATGTGATGTGATTGTAATTTTTACACTCCGTTTTGATCACATGGTGAATTTATTTTAACTGATTGTGTTTTCTTACACTCTATTTCGATCACATGATGAGGGAAAGAATTTGTTTGCGTTGTGACAATCACTGTGTTTTTACAGGATGGAACGTGATACAGTTACTGCTAAAATCAATCGATTATGTCGACAGGTACAATATTTCCTTTTAACAAGTGTCTTTTTTTTTTTTTTTAATAAGATACAATGTTAACTTTATGGTCAAATACAGTATTGGTTCAATAAATCTCACTGTTCAAGATAAACAGACTGAGTTTATTTTGCGATGTAAACTATCATATTTGAAGAATATGAGATCAAATGTAGGAAATTATAAAATTTATTATAAATAACTTATTCTTACTTTTTCAAACAGAAAGTTATAATTCCAAAATTTTATAGAATAATGACGTTAGAATGATTAAAGATTATATTGTGTCATGCCAAACCGTGCCTATGCATTTATCACACCTGTACCAACAATGCCATGTCAACTAGATTGTACACCGTGCGTGACCTTTGTTTTAAATATAGATTGGTCTGAAGAATGTCTATACCTTTCAGAGGGAAAAACAAAAAAAAAACATGTAAGCATAACATTTTTACTTTATAACATTTTTACTTTATAACATTTTATAAATACATAATATATGTATTGTTCATTAATTATAATACTAACTATCATGTTGACAATGCAGAAATGCTGATAGAAGGCTCACAACAATTTAGATTTTAGTTATATTTTGTTTTACTTATTCAGTAAATTTCATTATTTTTATTACTTTAATTATGCAATGTCAATATTTTCTTTTAAAATTACATATATTTTATGCTAACAATTTAAAAATATGTTTGATATAACTATAATTGATTTTTTTTTTTTATAAAAAATTTAATCACGTGCATAGCATGGGTGACATGCTAGTTATATATTATACAAATGTTTGATAATTAATTAGAATATTTTTTAAACTGTCTAAAATTGCCCAAATTACAATTTGTTAATCTACCATTCAATTTATAATTTTAACTCTCAAGTTATCTGAACCGTATCCCGCAGACGCCTAGTATATGTCTAGTCTAATTCTAAAATAGTGGGGGCGGGAAAACAACTAAGTAGCTCTTACTGCAGGCTGATGATTGTATAAATTTAAGAGTTGGATTTCTCTCTGGTCCATAATCAAATTGGAAAGATGTTGTTCGGTCCAATATATTTATTTTTGGGCCCTATTTCAATAATTTAAACTGTTCATATTTTCAGGTTCGTCGAGTATATCATCTTTATAAAAAATTAAGTTGATCAGACAACGACAACATGTTCAGATCAGTTTTATATGAACCGTTTATTTTCTCACAATTCATTTTTTTTATTTATAGAAAATTGATCCGAACACTTGAGTTCTATTATCTGATCGATTTATTTTTTACAAGAACGATGTACCCGACGAATTTTAAAATATGAATAATTTAAATTATCAAAACAGAATTCAAAATTAAACCTATTAAGCCAAATAAAAACTTTTACATTCCGATTATGGACTGAAAGTGAAGCCCATGTCTAAATTGAAAGTAAAGAAACTTGTTACCATTGTCACCCATTTATTGCCTAAAACAAATTTAAAAGAAAATTATACAGTATATTTGGTTTTAATTTTTTAAAAATTAAGTTTTTTTATTTTTTGTATTTTTTTATTTTTAATAAATATTTTTAAAATTTTAAGCAATTTTTTTTTTTTATCTTTTTAGATACACCTTACTTAGAGGTATCTGAATAGTTAAATATTTGTGAAATAATATTTTAATAAATACATAAAAATATGAAAAATATACTAAATTTGTAAATTTTTGAAAGATTTTTTTCACAAATATTATACTTTTTAAATATATTTATGTTAGGTATGTCTAGAAATTTAAAAATTACTTAAAATATTAAAAAAATTCAACAAAAATAAAAAAACTACAAAAAAAAATTATGAAAATAAAAACCAAACAGAGTAATTATTTTTTTCTCAAAAACCTCATATAACACTTATTAAATGGGAGAATCAATATGGGTTGGTTTGGCAAGGGCTCATTGGGCTTTTTTAGCTCAATGAGCCATAGAAGACAGAATAGGCTCATGAGTCACAACAGACAAAACATCTCATACAACCCCATAATTATTACACTCTTCTCTCACAAAAAAATCAAAAAAGTCAAAAAGCCAAAAATCCTTCCCAAACTAAGCTTTTGAGCCCAGGCTCATATACTTCCCAAACGGAGGCATAAAAATACAACAATGCTACAGATCACAAAAAATATAATTCTATAATTCTCATTCACCTATGATTAATTAAAAAATGGGCAAATTACATATACACCCCTCGAGGTTTGGTTAAATTACAGATACCCCCTGAGGTTTCGAAAATTACATCCCGCCCCCTGAGGTTTGTATTTTCATAACAATTTGCCCCCTGAGGTTTATATTTCATAACAAATTACCCCCTAATTTCTTATGCAAATATAGCATTCAGGGGGGAATTCGTAATTTCTCAAACCTCAGGGGTATCTGTAATTTAGCCAAATCTCGAGGGGTGTATATGTAATTTGCCCTTAAAAAATATATATATATAATTAATTCACATTATTTTAGAGTGATGAGATCTCCAATTTTGGAGTCCAAGCATTTTTATAGGAATCTATTGGGAACAAAGGAGAGCATCTTTGGCGAGGTTAGTAGAAGATCCAAAATAGAAGTCCGCAACCGCGCCACGTGGAAAAACTTCGTTCGTAATTGATCCAAAATATCGGTCGTTCAATAAATAAATTAAAATAAAATTAGTTAGAAAACATCCATGGGAAAAACTTCCCTCACCGGCTGGAAACCATCAAGTCTTGTGCCTTCAAGTCCCTGTCGCGACAACAAACTCAACACTAGACGCACACTACCACTCAACCCTCGTTGCATGCAACAACCATACCACTTCCCTCCCCATCGATCCCATCTCCTCTTAATTATATGTGCTGTTTTGAGAAATTAGTAAAAAATTAAAAAATTGTGTGTAAAAAATATGAGAAGTGATGTGACTCAAAATGAGTTAAAAATTAATTTTTAACAACCTTTTCAAATTATCCCTCAAAATTCGTTTGGGATGCATGTTGATTTTTTAATTTTTTAACTATTTTAATTTGGAGTTAAAAAGTCTTGTTTGGGATAGACTATTTAGCTTTTTTAACTTTTGTGAGAGAAAAAATAAAAGGGTTATGATTTGAATGTGATGTTTTGTCTTATTAAGGTAAAAATCCTATTTTATCTTTTTGTGACTAAAATAATTAAAAAGTCAAAAAGTCTAATATGCCGAACGAAAATTTAGTATACCACTAATTTTATTTTGATCTTTAATTTTTTATTAGTACCAATAATACATATTAATTTAATAAAATTCCCTACTGTAACCGTTGTCTAAAATATATAAGAAAAAAAACTTGCATCAACCTCACATTAAACATTTGATGTCAATGTCATTGGGAAGAATTGATCCTATTTTTCAACAAAATAAATCACAAGATACAATAAATACATATTATTTATAAAATAAAACATATTTAAGTCTTTCATTCCATAACTAAAAGTGGAATTTATGGCCCGCCTAACTATTTGTAATTGATAGTATTTGATATAAATAGATACGTTAAAATGAACATTTTTGCCTCGTATTGAAACAACCGTCAGAGGACATTAGATTATTGTGTGGTATTTGAGAAGTTGGTAAAAAGTTTTTAGTTTTTTTTAATCAAAAAAATTAGTTTTTTGAGTAGTAACTTGGGTAAAAAAGTTAGTTTTTTTAATTAAAAAAAGTCAAAAGTTAACTTTGTGCTAGCTTGGCAAAGCAAGCCTGTGTAGAAAATTTAAGAAAGTAATGCTTTATTTGGGAAGTGGGTTGACTTTTTAGCTTTTTAAATTTTTTAGTTTTTTTAGATTTTTTATGAGAAAAAAATATAATGATTATGGGTTAAATATGATATTTTGTCTTATTAGACTCAAATAACTTATTTTGTCTTTTATGACTGTTTTAGCCGCAGCCCATCTATCCCAACAAGCCATCAATTAAGGGCCAAAAGAAAATCAAATTTATGGTCCAATGAGTTTATTGACATTTCAAAAAAGTTAATTATTGTTGAAAAAGTTCAAAACATCAATAACGTGTCTGTCATTAGTTAAAAAAATTGAATATTATATTAATTATTTTAGTTTCGTTTGATATAAATTTTTTGGTTAAAAAATTACAAAGAAATAAAATAAAATAGGTTAAATATATTAATAAAATAAAATATCATATTTAAATTATAATCATTTTATTTTTTATCTTACAAAAGTCAAATTAAACAAATTTATAGTCCTAAACTAAAATAGTTAAAAAATTAAAAAGTTAACTAAAAAAAGTCAATTGCCAGATGACAAGATCTTGTTTGAGGACTAACATTTTAGCTAAAAAATTAAAAAGTCATTATAAGTTATTATATCATTTTTTATATTTTTTTGTACATCTTTTCATAAAAAATCAAAAAATTATTAAAATAATTTATTTCCAAATAAAATGAATTACAAAAACTAAGATTGTGTTTGGTAGAGTTTTAGAATTATGATTTGATAATAGAATTGTATTTTGAGTTTGTAAGTTTTAAAATTATGATTTGAGTGTGAAAAATTTATTTGGTTATGAGTTTTGAAAAGAATTTTAAATTGAGTTTGGAATAATTGATGTGACATATGATATTTGATTCAAAAACTTACAACTCATAACTAAAGACACAACACAAAATTCTATTCAAAACTCATAAAAAATTTTTAAAAATTCGGAACATATTTTTTTATTTAATATATAAAAAATAACATGTGCCAATTGTATAAAAAAATAAAAATTTTGCACTATTCCAGTCAATCGGCGGGATGACCGGGAGGACAACCGGGTAGGCCAAATTTTAAAATTCAACAAATTTCAAAAGTGGTGTATAATTAATTTTTAAAAATAATAACTAAACATCATAATTAGAACTTCACACCAAAGACAGCATAATTTTTTTTATATTTTTTTGTACATCTTTTCATAAAAAATCAAAAAATTATTAAAATAATTTATTTCCAAATAAAATGAATTACAAAAACTAAGATAGCGTTTGGTAGAGTTTTAGAATTATGATTTGATAATAGAATTGTATTTTGAGTTTGTAAGTTTTAAAATTATGATTTGAGTGTAAAAAATTTATTTGGTTATGAGTTTTAAAAAGAATTTTAAATTGAGTTTGAAATAACTGATGTGACTTATAATATTTGATTCAAAAATTTACAACTCATAACCAAACACACAACACAAAATTTTATTCAAAGCTCATAAAAAATTTAAAAAAATTCGGAACATATTTTTTATTTAATATATAAAAAATAACAGGTGCCAATTGTATAAAAAAATAAAAATTTTACACTGTTCCAGTCAATCGGCAGGATGACCGGGAGGACAACCGGGAAGGCCAAATTTTAAAATTCAACAAATTTCAAAAGTGGTGTATAATTAATTTTTAAAAATAATAACTAAACATCATAATTAGAACTTCACACCAAAGACAGCATAATTTTTTTAACAATTTTCCAATCACATTAACTAAAAAACCCAACTCCAAACGTCCACTTTGTTAAGCATTACAAAATATAAAAATAATTTTAATTTGAATACGTATTTCACATATAATCATAAACTCTTATAATTTAATGCATTTTTAATCTAATACCAACATTAAACGATGGTTAGCATTTCATTTGTTTAATTGACCCATTTCCTTTATTATCTAACCCTTTCCAAAACCTCACTCTATATAGACAAACCAAACCCATCAACTCCAGAAAAGAGGAGAGAGAGAGAGAGCAGATCATCGACGATGTCTTCACCGGCGATTCTCTTCGTCGTTCTGATCCTCCTAATCAGTCTCTCAACCTCCTCAGCCACCGGCGATGACACCCCCACAGCCTGCCAAGTTCCTCAACGATACGATTTTCTGGTCACTCTCTCAACCTCCTCAGCCACCGGCGATGACACCCTCACAGCCTACC
>NW_021024659.1:1472802-1505928 GCF_004153795.1 Camellia sinensis | reverse complement strand
TTTTTAATTTTTTGTATTTTAATTTGGAGTTAAAAGTCTTGTTTGGGATAGACTATTAGCTTTTTAACTTTTTTGTGAGAGAAAAAATAAAGGGTTAATTGATTTGAATGTGATGTTTTTTTGTCTTATTAAGGTAATCCTATTTTATCTTTTTGTGACTAATAATTAAAAAAGTGAAAAGTTCTATATGCGACGAAATTTTAGTATACCCTAATTTTATTTTGATCTTTATTTTTTATTAGTCACATATAACATATTTAATTTAAATAAATTCCCTCCTGTAAACGTTTTGTCTGAACTATATAAGAAAAACATGCTAACCCTCACTTAAAACATTTGATGTCAATGTTCATTGGAAAGACTTGATCCTATTTTTTCAACAAATAAATCACGAAGATAAATAAATACATATTATTTATAAATAAACATATTTTAAGTTTTATTCATAATAAAAGTGGAATTTATGCCCGCTAACTATTTTGTAATTGATAGTTTTGATATAAATAGATCGTTAAATGACATTTTTTGCCTCGTATTGAAACAACGGTGAGAGGATTAGATTATTGTGTGGTATTTGAGAAGTTGGTAAAAGTTTTTAGTTTTTTTTAACTAAAATGTTTTTTGAGTAGTAGTTGGGTAAAAAGTTAGTCTTTTTAATTAAAAAGTCAAAGTTAACTTTGTGCTAGCTTGGGAAAGCAGCCTGTGTAGAAAATTTAAGAAAGTATTGCTTTGATTTGGCAGTGGGGTTGACTTTTTTAGCTTTTAAAATTTTTTAGTTTTTTTAGATTTTTTATGAAAAATATAATGATTATGGGTTAAAATATAATTTTTGTCTTATTAGACTAAATAACTTTTTTATCTTTATGACTTTTTTTTTTTTTTTTAGGCGCAAAAAAAAACCAATCACAAGCCATTCCAATTAAGGGCAAAGAAATGAAATTTTAATGGTCAATGAGTTTATTGAATTTAAAAGTTAATTTATTGTTGAAAAGTTAACATCAATAGTGTCTGTCTTAGTTAAAAATTGAATATTATATTAATTAAATTTTAGTTTCGTTTTTGATATAAATTTTTTGGGTTAAAAAATTCAGAAATAAAATAAAGGCTAATTAATTATAAATAAAAATATCTTTTTTAATTATAATATTTCATTTTTTTCTTACAAAAGTCAATAAATTTATAGTCCTAAACTAAATAGTTAAAAAATTAAAAGTTAACTAAAAAAGTAATTGACAGATGAAAAAATCTTGTTTGAGGATAACATTGCTAAAAAATTAAAAGTATTATTTATATCATTTTTTATATTTTTTTGTACATCTTTTCATAAATCAAAAATTATTAAATAATTTATTTCCCAAATAAATGAATTAAAAACTAGAACGCGTTTGGTAGAGTTTTGAATTGATGATTTGATATGAGTTGGTATTTTGAGTTTGTAAGTTTAAAATTATGATTTGAGTGTAAAAATTTATTTGGTTATGAGTTTAAAAGAATTTAATTGGTTTGAAATAACTGATGTGAGCTTTATAATATTTGATTCAAAATTTACAACTCATAACCAAACACACCAACAAATTTTATTCAAGTCTAAATTTAAAAAATTTCGGAACATATTTTTTATTTAATATAAAAAATACAGGGTGCATTGTATAAAAATAAAATTTTACACTGTTCAAGTATGCAGATGTCGGGAGGACACGGAAGGCAAATTTTAAATTCAACAAATTTTAAAGTGGTGTATAATTAATTTTTAAAAATAATAATAAACTCATAATTATGAACTTACTAAAGCCAGATAATTTTTTTTAACAATTTTCATCATTAGCTAAAACCATCGCAAACGTCCACTTTGTTAGCTTACAAATATAAAAATATTAATTTGAATCGTATTTACATATAATCATAAGCTATTATAATTAATGCATTTTATATCTAATAACAACATTAACGATGGTTAGCATTTATATTGTTTATTGACAATTCTTTATTATACTAAACCTTCCAACCTACTCTATATAGACAAACAAAGACCATCAACTCTCCAGAAAAAGAGGAGAGAGAGAGAGAGCGATCATCGACGATGTTCCGGGGATTCTCTTGTGTTTGATCTGCTATCAGTCTCTCATCCCTCAGCCACCGCTGACACCCACAGACTGAAGTTCCTCAAACGATACGATTTTCTGGTATCTCGTCAACGCTCCTCAGCACGGCGATGACACCTCACAGCCTACATTCTTTGACGAATACGATTTTCCCGGGTAGGGTATTCTTGCCGATGGAACAAGAGCTAAACGAATTAGACAAATCCACAGGCAAATTCAAGGCCTATTTGGACGAAACGTGCACTTTCACGATCCAAAACTACGAGCTCAAGTACAAGTCAACGATCACAGGGGTGATATCCAAGGGCAAGCTGAAGAACTTGAAAGGAGTCAGCGTCAAGATTCTCTTCCTCTGGCTCAACATCGGAGAGGTGATTCGCGACGACGACGAGCTCGAATTCTCCGTCGGAATCGCATCCGCCGATTTCCCGATCGAGAGTTTTGTGGAGAGTCCTCAGTGTGGTTGTGGTTTCGATTGCGTGAATGGAGGAGAGAAGAAGAGACCTGGGTTCGATTTCATCAGCTTTATATCTGCGTTGTTGTAATTGATTGATCATCATCATCATCATCATCTATGGTGTTTAATCTGCTTTTTTCTTTTTTTTTTTCTTTTTTTTTTTTTGTGAATAATCGCAGTCTGAATTTGGAATTGAAGTTGTTGTATTCTCTTTCTGTTTTCATTCGGAATACGCCTTTTTTTTTTCTTTTTTTTTTTGCATGTGGATTACAATACAGACTCATCGGTGGAACCATTTCACTTTTTCAGAATTTTTTCTTTCCTTTCAAAAAAATAAAAATAAATCATCCATCGGAAATTCCTTTTATGCATCTTGTTAAAGATTTTTTTTTTAAACTATATGTTGTTGTGGGGATGTATTTTCTGAATACCAACACGTGGCATGGTGACGCCTGAAGTTGTTGTATTCTCTTTCTGTTTTCATTCGGAATACGCCTTTTTTTTTTTTTTTTTTTTGCATGTGGATTACAATACAGACTCATCGGTGGAACCATTTCACTTTTTCAGAATTTTTTCTTTCCTTTTAAAAAAATAAAAATAAATCATCCATCGGAAATTCCTTTTATGCATCTTGCTAAAGATTTTTTTTTTAAACTATATGTTGTTACATATGTTTGTAGGTAATATTGTGATAGAATTAATATCAAAATGCATAACATGTATTAAAAATATAGATAACAAGATGCATATTATACCCATTCTATTCACATATTATTAAAGCCAACAGCACAATTAAGTGTGGGTTATGATACATCTTATAATTTAGGAGCTTTAATTAAATTTTAATGATGTAGTAAGAAATAAAAAAAAAAATCAAAATTAAAATATCACATCATTAGAACTCAATCATTTTTCATTAATTGTGTGTTTGGTTGAGGGATTTGAGGAGGGATTTGGAAAGGGAAAGGGAAAAAGTATGTGAAACTATGTGAAATATATACATATTTTATTCACATTTTACCTACCTTTTTCATTTCTCTTTTCAAATTCCTTCCCAAATCCACCAACCAAACACAACATAAATGTAGACGAGGCTCTTATCTTATGAGAAGTGTGGCAAGTGTTCTAGTCCCAAAAAAAAAAAAAACAAAAAAACAAAATGATTAATTTGTAAAAGCGTGAAGACTATTTTTTTTTTTTTTTGTGGTAACATAGATGCTCTCTCTTCCCTTCACTTTTCTCTACCTCTTTGCCTTGGGAGCCTCCTCCACCCATTCTACTCCTATCCATCTCAATAATGGCTGTTGTGAGATATGGACAGTTGTGGTGGCGGATATGCCATAACATCATCTAGGTCTCCTTTCCGCTCATCATCTCTCTCTCGATCTCGATCTATTATGTGGTGGTATCAGCGGTACAATGACAATTCCTATTTCATCTTCTACTTGTAGTTGTTCATGAGTCTCACTTTCTCTTTTCTTCCCTTTCTTTCTTTGTTTTATGTTGGATACCAGCAGCCCACCAATGATCTAGTAGTGATTGCAAGTGTTCTAAAACAAAGGGACAACCAGATTCAAGTGTGGCTAACCACATGCCCCTATACATGCTGAACCAGGTTGGGTCATTTTGGTCTTAGTATATACTTTCTATGAAATTTTTCTTTCATTTTTTTTTTTTGGATTTCTCTATACTTAATTTTTCCTTCTCTATAATTCAAATTCGAACTAAAGTGACTGTTCTGAACAAAATAGGGGCCTCTGTTTCATTCAAGCAATTGCATCCTTTCTGAATAGTCATTTTAATGCCTATGAAAAAAATCAATCCCTCACCAATTCCTGGTGTCAAATTTTTTATCTTTATTCTTTAAATCGTAGAATGGGGTATGGGTCATCAGAAGATGAGGGAATAAGATGGATGGGGGGGTCGCAGAATGGATGGGGCTGGGGCTGGGCTAAGGAGCGGTAGAGATGGGTGGAAAGAGGTTGAGATGAGTGGTCGGGAATGGATTAGCAGCAAACTACACGAAGGATCCTCTAGGGTGTTTTTTTCTTAGAATTTTCTAAAGTGGTGTATTGTGTGGTTGAGATTTAATGTTGAAAAATTAATGTGACTTATCATTAAATCTCAACCACACAATGCACCACTTTAGGAAACTTTAGGAAAAAAAAACTCTAGAGGATCCTTGCTCAGCAAACTAAGGTACCATGTGATACACTAAGGATCCTCTAGAGTGTTTTTTTCTTAAAGTTTTCTAAAGTGGTGTATTGTGTGGTTGAGATTTAATGTTGACAAATTAATGTGACTTATTATTAAATCTCAACCACACAATGCACCACTCTAAGAAACTTTAGGAAAAAAAAACTCTAGAGGATCCTTGCTCGGCAAACTAAGGTACCATGTGACTATGTCTTAGATTAAACATAAATTTTCATATATTTTTTATATTTTTAATTATTTAATACAAAATTGTGAGTCTTATTTTCTCTATTAGTCACGATGCATATAGATCACCACATGACATTGTTCTTAAACTAACCAATAACTTCCCGATTGCCAAAGGTAAGGAGGAACTGGAGAGGGTGGTTAGAGCTGGTGATAGTAGTGTGCATCGGGATAAGTTTAGAGTTCGTTTAGATTTTGTTAGAAAATAAATTATTTTAATAATTTTTTAATATTTAATTAAAACATGAGATTAAAAAAAAAATTAGTTTCATTTGGTTTGATTTTAAAATATTCTGTCAGTCTCAAAATATTAACTGCTTATTTCATTATTTTAAAAAGTTAGTTTATTTGTAAAAATTAAAGACTAAAATAATATACATTTTTTATTTTGTTATTCTTTTAAATTTATTAACATTAATACACACAAAAAATATAATTATGACAATTGTTGTTTTTCCAAAAACAATTTTCAAAAAATTCTATTTTTTTTCATAATTTTTTATTTTTACTGAATTTTTTAAATATTTTAAGTAATTTTTTTTTAATTTTTAGACACATCTAACATAAATATACTTAAAATATATAATTTTCCTAAAAAAATCTTTAAAAAATTCACTAAATACCAAAAAATACCAAAAAAAATCAAAATTCAGTATATTTTTCATATTTTTGTGTATTTATTAATTTTCTGAAATATTTTTTTACAAATATTTTACTTTTTAGATATATCTAAGTAAGGTGTATCTAAAAAAGTGAAAAAAATGCTTAAAATTTAAAAAATATTCACTAAAAACAAAAAAAAAACACGAAAAACAGAAGATTCAATTTTCAAAAAACTGAATTCAGAAAACTGAAATCAAATACACTGAATATTTTTGAAATGTAATAATTGTACTCTTTAAAAAAGGGGTTTTTATTGATAAGTCCAATTTAGAAGTGTTTTAACCCAAGAAGTCCATGAAGGAATTTTTTAACCCATTTAGTCCCATGTATGTATAGTTTTATTCCATAAAGTCCATTTTCATGATTTACACTATTTTCTTGGACACTTATGCCCTTATATTTAATTTTGATACCCTTATAAATATTTTTTCAACGACTAGCAATTTAATGATGTGAACATTTATATTTTAAAATTCACATTTATATGAATGTAAATTGGCCCGTGGGCGGCTCGAAACCCGCCCGCGAGCCAGGGCGGGCCCGCCTCGTTGACAATGTGAATATTCACATTGACATGTTAAAATTCACATTAATAGGAGTGTGAAATTGGCCCCCGTCCCGTGGCGACGCGAAACCCGCCCGCGGCCCAAGAGCGGCCCGGGGCGGGCCCGGTTCGGCCCGTTGACAATGCGAATATTCACATTGACATGTTAACATTCACATTGATAAGAGTATAAAACTCTCCATAATTACCCCAAGATTCAATAATTTAATATTTTAAAGGGATTTTTATTGATAAGTCCAATTTAGAAGTGTTTTAACCCAAGAAGTCCATGAAGGAATTTTTTAACCCATTTAGTCCCATGTATGTATAGTTTTATTCGGCTGCTTTTGTTTTTCCAAAAATAATTTTCAAAAAATTCTATTTTTTTTCATATTTTTTTATTTTTACTGAATTTTTAAAATATTTTAAGTAATTTTTTTTTTAATTTTTAGACACATCTAACATAAATATACTTAAAATATATAATTTTCCTAAAAAAATCTTTAAAAAATTCACTAAATACCAAAAAATATCAAAATTCAGTATATTTTTCATATTTTTGTGTATTTATTAATTTTCTGAAATATTTTTTTACAAATATTTTACTTTTTAGATATATCTAAGTAAGGTGTATCTAAAAAAGTGAAAAAAAATGCTTAAAATTTAAAAAATATTCACTAAAAACAAAAAAAAAACACGAAAAACAGAAGATTCAATTTTCAAAAAACTGAATTCAGAAAACTGAAATCAAATACACTGAATATTTTTGAAATGTAATAATTGTACTATTTAAAAAAAGTTTGATTTCTAAAAAAGAATCAATATTTTGGGATGGAGAGAGTATAAGTTTTTTGGAAAAATTTTAATATACATTCTTTTAAAAACGGTGTACCGCACCCCTAGATATGTCATTTTATTTTTTAGTTATGATAAATTTTATTTTTTAGTTGTGCCTTATGTTGTGTTTAGTTATTACATTTTTTTTTAGTTATGACTCAGAAAATTAAAGTTATGTCATTTTTCTTTTTAATTATGAGGTGCATATAGTGTATACCATTTAAAAGGTGTATACTATAGTGTCTCCAAGTTTTTAAAAAATGTTTTCAAAATTTGACAATTTGTTTAGTTATATATTTTGAAAATAGTTTTATAGTTTGCGATGATTTGTAATTTTTTTTTTTAGTTGAATAGATAAGTGTAAGAAAAAAAAATTATTAATTAATATGTAACATGTAAAAGAATGAGTGAGAAGAAAGAGAAAAAATATTTGATTGTGTGTCTAACGTGAAAGAATGATATAGGAGATAAAAAAATGAGTGAAGACAATTTTGATAAATTGTAAACCAAACAAATTTTGAATTTTAAACTCTCAAAATTGATTTGAAAACTAAATCAAACAAAGTGTAATAGGTTAAGGATAACTTTTTGCCTTTTTTTAAAAAAGGACAAAAAAATAAAGAGAAAATAAAAAAATTAATTTTTTTTATATAATTTATTAACTTTTTTTAATGATTTTTTTTTTCAATTTTTAGATTAAATAATGAAGTTGCCAAATGAGACTTTGGAAAAATTAGGAATAAAGATAAGATTGAAATTATTATAAGTTAAAATGTGAATAAAAATTTATATTTAGCAATTTTTTTTTTGACTTTTTAAAAAAATTACAAAAAAAAAAAATAAAGAAATCAAAGTTTATTTCTGAAACCTCAGGGGTATCTGTAATTTAGCCAAACCTCGAGGGGTGTATATGTAATTTGCCCAAATTTTTTTATATAATTTATTAAATTTTTTTAATAATTTTTTTTTTAAGATTAAATAATGAAGTTGCCCAATGAGACTTTGGAAAAATTAGGAATAAAGATAAGATTGAAATTATTATAAGTCAAAATTCGTGTAAAAATTTTTATATATCAAAATTTTCAAAGATAATATTTGTTAGGGAAAATTAGTCTAGGGTCCCTCTCCCACTTTTCGTAATGGAAGAGATCCACAAAATTATTTTTTGATGTCTGAGGTCCCTAAACATATATCAGAGAAATTTGACTCTTAGAACTAAATGAAGAAATGGTCAAAATGTTGTTCCCAAAGAGGCGATGCTGCTTCTGCGTCCCTTGTGTCGACGGTTTGAACAGATCAGCAGCGGTGGGAGTGCAGTGGTGGCAGAGAATGGGGACGAAGGAGGAGAAGGAGATGTGATGGGATCGGGGGATCAACGCTCTGAAGAAGCTTCGACAGTGGTCGGAGATCGTCGCCTCGAAGCCATGAGAGAAATCGGCCTTCAAATCAACCACGAAGAGAACGCCGATCGTTGCTTATTCTCATTCTGTTATTCATCGGAGTGGTGGGATCAATAACCTATCTTTTTTCATGCAATGTATTGAAGGAATTTAGGCTTCTGATGAAATCCATCAGTTAGTTGCTGCATTTAATTTTCATCACATAGTTTGAGGTATTACTGTATAATCACTAATCTTTAAGTGGTTTGTTTTAGTTGGAAGTTCAATACTTGCATGACTATGCGGGGATAAGAACAAGAATTGGGTTGACGGCGAACCCCATCGTCAACTTCTCAGGTGTGTTGGGGAGCAATGTTATTGCACTGGGGACTGATGTCTCATTTGACACCAAAACAGGGGAATTCACCAAGTGTAATGGATTGAGCTTTTCCAATGCAGACCTTATTGCTTCATTGACCCTGTGAGTAGTTTCATCTTTTAGAGGATTATTTACTTCTTTTATGTTTTTAGCTGTCTACAATTTGCGGTAAAATCTTACGGTTAATAGGAGAATGGGTTGCTCTCCATTTCTTATTTACATATTAATATTTATGTGGATTTTGGTTCATGTTGATCATTTAATGAGAAATTTCCTTCTCCTCCTATCTTGAGTATGTGATTTGGTCAGAGAAATTTGGGAATTTCTTTGATTTGGAGAGAATTTCTCTGTGAAGCCACCAGAGAAATTCTCTGTGAACCAGAATTCTCTGTGAAGTTCAGAGAAAATTCGACTAGAGTGAATTTCTCTGAATTGAATTTTCTCTGGTTTGGACCAGAGAATTTCTCTGGATTAAATTGAATATTCTCCGGTTTTGGACCAAAGAATTTCACTGAATTGAATTTTTTTTGGTTTGGACCAGAGAATTTCTCTGGATTAAATTGAATTTTCTCTGGGTTTGGACCAAAGAATTTCACTGGATTGAATTTTCTCTGGATCGAATTTTCTCTGCTCGAATTTTCTCTGGATTGATGTTAAGGGACCTTAAACATTATAAAAATATTGAGTGTCCTTTATACTTTTAAATCATAATACCAGGGACCTTAAAAAAAAACTCCTAATTGTTATTATTTATCATTTTTTCCAATGGAGATTTATCAATTTTTCCTTGCTGTATTTTGATTTATGCACAATGTTTGGGAAGAGTTATTTGTGTTAAAATAGTTAATAAAAATAAAATAAAATAAATTAAAATAATTAATAAAATAACATATTATAT
The DNA here is from genome assembly GCF_004153795.1 of Camellia sinensis. Classification (NCBI taxonomy): domain Eukaryota; kingdom Viridiplantae; phylum Streptophyta; class Magnoliopsida; order Ericales; family Theaceae; genus Camellia; species Camellia sinensis. Next base: position 1,496,227 of record NW_021024659.1, on the reverse strand, counting down.
TAAATTTATAATTATTTTATTTTTTCTTTCACAACTGTCAAATTAATTAAAAATACTTATTATCTTTTTAAACATAATTATTTTAATTAAATTAAAATAATCAAAAAAAATTAAATAACCAAGGACATAACTGAACAAGATACAACTAAACAAAACAAATCCTCTCTTGAGAAAAAAATAACATTAGTGCACCCATATTCTACCCCAAAAAAACAAAAACACACAAACAAAAACAAAAACAAAAACAAAATTAAAATTATGATCACCATAAATCCCACACTAGTCGAGAAAGTTCGTTCACATCAAACCACAATGTCAATCTCAATTTCTCAGATTATCCTTCTCACCTTCTCTATTCTCTTCCTCTCTTCCTCCACAACCCCACCACCAGTCGCCTCCGCACACGGCGGCGAAACACTCTCCGCCTATGAAGTCCTCCAATCCTACGATTTCCCTGAAGGCCTCCTCCCAGAGGGCGTCACGGGCTACGATCTCGACACAAGCAGTGGCAAATTCAACGCTTATTTGAACGGTTCGTGTAGTTTCTCTCTGGAAGGTTCGTACCAACTCAAATACAAATCCACCATTAGTGGCTACATTGCCAAAGACAGGCTTACGAGCCTCACTGGTATCAGCGTGAAAGTTCTCTTCTTGTGGCTCAACATTGTCGATGTTGTTCGAAGCGGCGACGAACTCGAGTTTTCTGTTGGGATTGCTTCGGCCAATTTTGGGATCGATAATTTTGAGATTTGTCCGCAGTGTGGGTGTGGATTGGATTGCAATAGCAACGTGCAAGTAAGAAAATTTTGGAAAAACCCTTCTGTTTCTGCAATTTAGGGTTTTGTTGATTTTGGGATTAATTAAGATTGGTCTTTTTTTAACTATTCGCTATGTATTTTTTTTTTTTTAAAATTTAATTTAGAACTAACCCATGAAATCTAAGTTGACTGTCTGATATGATGATGATTTTAGATGCATTGATAGCTACTGGAATCTTTGATTTTTTTTCTTGGGTATTTGTTGTAATCAGCTTAGGAAAATCCATAACAAGGCCATAGCAATTTTTAAAAAATTACCGACCCGTTTGTATTTGACCCAACCTGATTATGATAGAAAAGGTTTGGGAGAGCATTGATAGGACAGGCTAGGGTAGGGTCGAGCATGGGGTAGGTAGGTCAAAATTGTAAGGATTAGGGTAAAATGTGTAGTTGCTTCAAGAATTCACGTGTGAAACCTGAAAAAACCTGCCATCCCTTGTTTTTGGCTCACTTTTTCAGTAGTGGAATTTTCTCATAGTTATGCTTCTACATGGTGAATCTTATATTGTTTATCAGAAATCCGTGGTGCCTCGAATTGAGCTGCCTCGAATGGCTCGAGTTTGTGTTCACTGGTCGACCAGGCGGACGACTGAGTGAAACACTTGTCTACCGTGATTGTCACCTTGTCGACCGTGTCCGTCAGCTTTTTTGTTGGACGACCGGCAAAATGAAATTCGAGCTATTCGAGGCAAGTTCAATTTCAAAGTACGTAGTATTGCTCCTTGTTTATGTGTTTATACTATCAATTACATTTGGGATTTGATGAGCTTTTCATTATTAGTGAGGGGCTAGGGTATGGAAGAGGAGGAAGCAGGTGTGGTGTTTGATTCCCTTATGTATTATGCAGACCCCATCTTTGGGGGAGAGAATCATTGATCTTTTGATAGTATTATAGAGGTCTCTTTGTATATGCTCAAAAAGTACACTCGTAAATTTTTTTTGTATTGTTAGGAGTCGGGAGTTAGTAACCCTTCTCTTGACCAATATAGAAGTAACCATGGCATATGAGATAAAGGAGGGAGGTAAAACGAATTATGTATTCCACTTTAGACGTATACATACTTTTTTATTTTTTCCAACTCAATATTATTTCCTTGTACTCCTTGTGTGAGAATAGCAGAAGTTTGTTACCTGGTAGTCACCAAGACTACGAGGCGCCTCCCACAGGTTGAGTCCCTGTCAAAGCTCTTTTTCACTTAAAATGCAGAATAATTTCTGTTAAACAAGTTTGCCCTCAAGAAGTTGACATGAATGTTGATGTTTCTGGAATTAGATTTTCTCTGCAGTATTTTAGGATTAGATGTTAAAGCAATAGTCTTAAGTCTTAGGTGAATGAGGCAAACATAAAGTTGAGGCATGTGCCAAAGGACAACATGATATTATGAATGTAGAAATGATATTGCAGGGCTGACTATGAGGACAAGAAGAAGTAATTCCAAAACTTATACTTGAAACGAAAGTGTAAAAAAATATGATGACGATAAGCAAAGCTCATTCTCTGTGAGGTTATTTTTGAGTTTGTTGTAGCAAGATGCAGATAATAACTGCATGGAGTTTAGCTATGATTCATTCACTGGGTAAAAACTAGTGCTAGATTATGAATACTTCTGTAGTGGCATACTTTTGTAGTTGAGATGAATGATTGGATATATGTTAAGAGTTTTAATGATTTATTGAGGGGTATGTTTCTTATTGAGAAACTGTAAAAAAGTATAATTTTTTATGCTGGTTGAGGCAAAGGAGATATCTGATTGTTTGATCTTACAATTCTAATTGAGGGGCATGTTTCTTATTGAGAAACTGTAAAAAAGTAGAATTTTTTATGCTGGTTTAGGTTAAGGAGATAGCTGATTGTTTGATCTTACAATTCTATATCGGTGAATCTACATTATTAACCTCCTTTTGATTGCCTAGAAAAATTGTTGGAAAATAAGTGGACACTTCATGGCAGGTTTGGGTTGGGATTTCATGTGGTGATCTGAGGGACATCCATTGGGTGATCCTGCTTTCTCCTTGCTATCCAGATAGAAAATTCAATTAAATGTGTATGAAATAGAATCTCATAATGTTAACATGACTACTTGACAGTTCTGGCGATTCCCCTTAGCTTCTATGCTTTCAATATAGTTTCACATTTTTTATTTGTTCTCAATTTAAAAATATTTTTTTAGGCTGACCCCGTCATTTTGTAGGGGAAAATGTGTTCACTGTAGGCTTATGTGGTCTTGGCGTTCTGATTTTCACTTGGCTCATCAGATTAGATTGGTGTTTTTGTATATTTCCTCTTATATTTTTTCCACAGGGTGGAGTTGAATCAAGAATACTGATATATATTATTCTGAGCAGTGCAGTGACCCTTTTGTTATTTGTCGTTGTTACAAATCCAATTTCGATGTTTTCTATTTTCCTACATTCAAAAATATATGTAGAGCTGAATTGTGTTGGTAGTTCTATGATTAGGTCATATCATATACGTTGAATCATTTGTGAGGGTCATAAGAGACACGAGTTTTTTTGTGTTTACCAGGGTTAGTGATCACAAAACAGGCTGGGATGTCAGCTTCAGTTTTCTTCTTCTCTTTTTGCACAGCTTTTAGATGTTTCTGTGATACAAATTCATTATCAAGGATTAAGATACCATCATTGAGTTTTTTTTCCAAAAAAAAACTATATTGCGTGATCCCCTTGTTGAATCATGTTTTAATTGGTAAGACAACGCGTGCCATATGTTTTGCTTGATTATCAACAAATTCATATTTTGTTCAATAATATCAGTAGCATAAGGGACAATATGGAGGCCGGATGGGCTGGTCATTGGAAAAAAAAAAAACTACTTTAGGTCATTGGCAAAAACTTTAGGTTCAAACCCTTCCCAATAAACTTAGCTCAGATGATCTAGCGGGCTGGATTGCAGGCTAAGATTCAAGCCTATTTTTGGGATTTTTTATTATTATTATTTATATTTTGCCTTTTTTTTCTTCTTCTTATTATTTTTTATATTTTCTATCAAGTCTAATCGCCATTCGCCACCTCTAATTCACAAAAAAAAAAAAAAATATCGTTACCTTTCATGGGTAACAAGTTGGGCTATTCAGTCGGACTTGACTTTAAACATCTAGAAGTAGTTTAGACCAAGCTTTATTTGACCTTAAAAAAGGTTACGACTTCTTGGGGTGGTGTTGCAGAATATTATGGCATGGTTTGGCAAGTGGGTTTGGATAGATTTGGGGCTATTTTAGTCATAAAATATAAAATAGGCTATTTTAGGCACAACAAATAAAATATCACATCTAATCCATAATTATTACACTCCTCTCACAAAAAAAAAATAAAAAAATTCAAAAAGTCCTTCCCAAATTAAGTTTTTTAGCTCAGGCTAAAATAATAATAAAAATCAAAAAGTCAACCCATTTCTCAAACGACATCTATATTATAATATGTTGCGGTAAGGTGTATAGAGTATATTTAGGGATACCAAATGATCAAATGTATCACAGATTTCACATCCATGTGAGATATTTAGTCATTTATTTAGTAGAAAATTTGAGACCACTAATATTTTTCATCTCTTTTGATTCTTTTGATGGTGCAAACAGTAGTGGTAAAATCCTCATTAATAAAGGTATAAGCATATTTATATTTTTTCTCGGTAAACACCTAATCAATCTAGATATCCTAGAAGGCATTTGCAGTCACACGTGGTTGGGTTTGTGATGATTTCTCCTGCCTGATTATCTTAGTTAAATATCGTTTATGTATATATATAATTTATTTTTGTCAAGTAAAATAATATTAAAATATTTTCATTTTTTTTTTTGTCATATCAGTATTTGTCATCTTAATGTTTTGAATTCATATAACTCATCAATTATTATTTCTCACGTGTTATATCAATTTTGTCCCCTCTTAAAGGTTGCAAATTACTCTCCCCGTTGATGTGGAGTTGGGACTAGATAGACTGGATATAAACAACATTAGTGATAGGTGTTTCAAAAAACCCCATGAAACCCAATAGCTTGCTCTGTGTGCCCACCCAAGTTGCAAAAACTTGGTCCACATAATTGGTTAGCTGTGTTTGTTTGTTTGATGAGAAAAGCTCTTCTCCACGTCTCTGTATCTTCTGTATGAAATGAAAGTAGTGGTGGTAAATTGGTAATGATGTGAAATTGTAAATTCATCTCCTTTGGCAAGTAATGCCAACCATTTTATTAGGTCAACCCACGTGTTGGAAATATGTATATATATATATATTCATCCATTTTGATCATTTTACTTGTTCCCCAATCACATCCATGAATTTGGTTTGAAGTTTCAACTATGCATTCATGTTAGACAAGCCAACCATAATTTATTTCTTTATTATCTATTTATATTTACATTTTAAATATCATCTCATACGTAATTATAACATTAATATAAGTCCTAAATAAATCTCATTCAGCTTGTTTAGTTCTGCTTTTAGAAAATTTTACTTTTTTATTTTTTATATTTTAATGTTTTTAATTAATTTTTTAATATTTTTAGTAATTTTTTTTTAATTTTTAGACACACCTAACATAATTACACTTAAAAAGTATAATATTTGTATTTTTTTAAAAAAAATATACTAAATACCAAAAAATAAAATGAAATTAAAATTTAAAAAATATTCACTATAATTAAATAACATAAAAAATAAAAAACTTAATTTTTAAAAAATTAAATTCAGAAAATTAAATCCAAACACATTGATTAATATTCAATAATTGTGTTTGTGTCATATGAGGTGAGATTCCTGACTTCCTCTCAATTATTGTGTTTATGTCATATGAGGTGAGCTTCATGACTTCCTCTTTTGACTTGGAGAGCTTTAGCTTGATGGTTGTGTATGTGTTAACAATGCCATACGATGTTTTGTCAATTCATTCATTTGAAATGTAAATATAAAGAGGGTGAGTGAGTGTAACAATATTGTAAGGAAACAAATATAAAAATTATAGAAATCAATTATAAAATCATATAGAAATTACTATATAGGTGTGATCGTGTGTCTATTCAATAATGTATTGTTATTTCTCTATCATTCCTTTGGTTTTGAGCCTACGTAACAATTAGACTCTTGCTAATTTCAAGAAGTCAAAATAGTTTTACTCTCTTACATGTGAGGGTTTTACCCTTCTTTGGATTTTACACCCGAAGAAAGGTTGAATTTCTCTCAAATTTAAATTTGAATTTAACCATGTGGTCACAAACTTTGTTTCAACGATCCAAACTATTTTTTTTGTCGAGTTCTCAATGTATATTATCAATGAAAAAAATTAAGTCGATCCGATAATCGTAATATTTGTTTTATCATATTTGTTTATAAGAAAAAATGAATGATTTATTTTAAAAAATATACTTATTGTTTATCTTTATCAAGTTTAAAATGATGGTAAATTTTTATTCAGTCATTTTTATTTTTTATTTTTTATAAATAGAATAACTGTATTATAAATTGTTAGGCTTTGGCCTATTTTGAGAAGTGCATTGGAAGTGGGTTAAAAGTTACTTTTCAGTTTTTAACCTACTTTTCTTCTCACAAAAATAAAATAAAATCAAAAAGTCAAAAAAAAAAAAATTTAAAAATCAATTTTTAACTATATTTCTAAAACACCCATTTGTGTATAGACTAGTTGGTGCATACACCTTTCGGTGCATAAGGGAAACGCGGGAGAAGACTATTTTATTTTTTATTTTTGCACAAAAAAGTCAAACAGAAAATATACCAATAATAATTTATTTTATAGATTGTTGAAATTATCTTAAATTGTTACCAGGTTTAAAATATCGTGTATTTTTTTATATTAAAATATATACAATTTTATACTTTATTAATTAATATCTTATAGATTTGGTGATGAATACCTAACTATACTGTTATGGAGTTTAAAATAATTGTATATTGTTTATAAAAAATTTTATATCTTAAAAATAATATGACAATTTTTTATGGGCATGGTCCACATGGCCTAGGACAGTCCAATCTACAGCTGCCTTGGGTGGCCCAAATAGGCATTTAGTCACAGCAGGCCCACTGAAAAACCCACATTGACTCAGACCTTGTGGCACTTAGACACTTGTTAGGCAAGGAGTTAGCCACGTGACAGACCAAAATTTGGCAGAGTTATTGAGTCTAGGCATCAAGCATTAAATAAAGTTGTCATGGCATTAAATTCAACAAGACCTCTCTTTCTTGGGTATGGTGAAACTGCCATGGCCGACGGCAAGTAGACTCTAGACTTTCGGCCAATAAAACAATTTGAATGGACAAGGAAATGATGAAACAAAGATATAAGGAAGCTTGTGAAGAATGTTAACAACAAAAAGTAACAATATCTCTCTAACTCCCCACTCTCTCTCTCTCTACTTCTTTATCACTTCTAATCTAACTTGATCGACGGAGTGTCCACGGGGAGAAACCACTCCGACCTTAGTACCTCTTCACCGGACCTTTTGCAAGCACGCGTTAAGGAGATGAAGGCCAGTAGACTTGTTAGACGCATGGATTAGTCCAACCCATCCTTCATTGACTACAATGCATTATCAATTTTAAACTTTATTTAACAAAACTCTTATTTAAAATGAGTGATACCATTATTGTGTTAAAAATAAATAATCATATAAATTTTGTAACTAAAATACTATACAAATTAAAAAAATTATTAATGAATATAGCATGCACTAGGCAAGTGAATTTTTTGAGAATTTGAAACATGATTCACTCAAATTATAAGGTACTTAAGTCATAGTTCTAATTTTAAATTTTTTTGGGCAAAGTCCTAAATTTTATTCTTTTGGGGCTAAAAAGGTAATAATAATTTGAAACACCATATTATTCTTACATATCTATCTATTTGTTCACCGTCCACCTATTTGTCCAACTCACCTATTTATCTAAATGTCATCTATTTGTTCATATGTCACTATTAGTCCACTTAATTTGCCTATTTATCCATGTCATCACCACCACCATTTGCCACTGTCAGCCACTTCGATGGCTTTTTGGGCAAACTTTTTGGTAATAGATAATTTTTTGACAACTAGTTGGCATGGTGGAGTAAAAATTATAAAAAAAAAATATTTCGAAACAATAATTTGTCGTTATCACTAAATAATTCATTAAACATATTTTTATCACCAAAAAAATATTAGACTTTGGATCCAATAACATATGACCTCATAGATGTGAATTTTTACCAATCATTCCTAAATTATATGATATGAACATCGAGTAATGAAAATTATAAAATTTTTACAGGTAAAATATATGATATGAATTTTTTAATATTTTAAGGATTTTTTTTTATAAAATTTGTAGACACACCTAACATAATTACACTTAAAAAGTATAATATTTGTGAATTTTTTTTTTAAAAATACACTAATACCAAAAAATAAAAATAAAGTACATTTTTTATATTTTTGTGTATTTATTAATTTGTTAAAATATTTTACTATTTAGATACATCTAAGTAAAGTTTATTTAAAAAAGTAAAATATTTCTTAAAATTTAAAAAATATTCAACAAAAATAAAAAAACATGAAAAATAAAAAATTTAATTTAAAAAAAATTAAATTCAAGAAATTAAAATCAAACACATTGGTTAATATTCAATAATTGTGTTTGTGTCATATATGAGGTGATCCTCATGACTTCCTCTCAATTATTGTGTTTTATGTCGTATGAGGTGAGCTTCATGACTTCCTCTTTGACCAGGAGAGCTTTTGTTTGATGGTTGTGTATGTGTTAACAATGCCATATGATGTTTTGTCAATTCATTCATTTGAAATGTAAATATAAACAGAGGGTGAGTGAGTGTAACAATATTGTAAAGAAACAAATATAAAAATTATAGAAATCAATTATAAAATCAGACTTATTTTTCTCACACATAGAAATTACTACATAGGCGTGATCGTGTTTCTATTCAATAACATATTGTCATTTCTCTATCATTTCTTTGGTTTTGGGCCTATGTAACAATTAGACTCTTGCTAATGTCTAGAAGACAAAATAGTTTTACTCTCTTAGATGTGAGGGTTTTACTGTTTTGCGAATCTCACACCTGAAGAAAGGTTAAACTTCTCTTAAATTTAAATTTGAATTTAATCATGTGGTCACAAATTTTGTTTTAACGATCCAAACTATTCTTTTTGTCGAGTTCTTAATGTGTATTATCGACGAAAAAAATTGAATCAATCCGATAATTATAATATTTTATTTTATCCTATTTGTTTATTAAAAAAATGAATGATTTATTTTAAAAAATACACTTATTGTTTATCTTTATCAAGTTTGAAATGATTGTAAATTTTTATTCAGTCATTTTTATTTTTTATAAATAGAATAACTGTATTGTTAATTGTTAGGTTTTGGCTTATTTTAAGAAATGGATTAAAAATTATTTTTCAAATTTTAATCCACTTTCACTCCCATAAAAAAAATCAAAAAAATAAAAAAATAAATTAACTCACCAAATTTTCTTCCGCGCACGGAAGAAACGAGCAAGGATCCTCTAGAGTTTTTTTTTCCTAAAGTTTCCTAAAGTGGTGTGTTGTATGGGTGAGATTTAATGCTAAAAAATTGATGTGACTTGTCATTAAATGTCAACCATACAACACACCACTCTAGGAAACTTTAGGAAAAAAAAACTCTAGAGGATCCTTGCTCTTTAAGAAATGGATTAAAAATTATTTTTCAAATTTTAAACCACTTTCACTCTCATAAAAAAAAATCAAAAAAATAAAAAAATAAATTAACTTTTAACAATCCTTCCAAAATACCTCGTGAATAGATAAGTTGGTGCGTGCATGTCACTACGCCTATAAATGGATACTTTAATTTTTATGGATGACCTTTCGGTGCATAAAGGAGACGTGGGAGAAGATTTTTTTTTTTTATTTTTGGACGAAAAAAAAATTTGAAGCCCAAAACGACGTCGTTTTGGGCTTCGAGCCGGATTCGAGCCAAGCATTTCGGGCCCTCAAACATTATTCATACCCATAATAATTTATTTCATAGATTGTTGAGATTCTCTTAAATTGTTACCAAGTTTAAAATATTGTATATTTTTTTATTAAAATATATATAATTTCATACTTTATTAATTAATATCTTATAGATTTGGTGATGAATACCTAAAAATACTTTTATCAAGTTTAAAATAATTGTATATTATTTATAAAAAATTTATATCTTAAAAACAATATAACCATTTTTTATGGGTACAGTCCATATGGCGTAGGACAACTCAACTCACAACTGTCTTGGAAGGCCCAAACAGGCATTTAGTCATAGTCTAGTAGGTGAAACTCAAACAGCAAGCCCACCGAAGAACCCATGCTGGCCCAGACCCTGTGGCACTTAGACATCTGTTAGGCAGGGAGTTAGTCAAGTGGCAGATAAAGATCTTACAGAGTTATTGAGTCCAGGCATCAAGTATTAAATGAGACTATTATGACATTAAATTCAACAAAATCTCTCGCTTCCGGGTATGATGAAACTGCCATGGTCGACGGCAAGTAGACCCTAGACTTTTGGCCAATAAGACAACTTGAACGGACAAAGAGACGATGAGAAAAAGATATGAGGAAGCTCGTGAAGAACGTTAACAACAACAAGTAATAATCTGTCACGACCCAAACCCGCCCCTATAGGTTTAGTCTCGTAACTGGCCAATAATCGTGGGATTACAAAAGGCCTTTGACCTAAATATCATAATAATAGAAGGGCTGCGGAAGCAAATACACAAAATACAACGTCCATCGATCTGTACAGACATACATGGGACATAAATTTTAAACTAAAATATAACCTATGACGTATAAGTCTTGCAACATCTTACAGATAGTATCATAAGGGACTTAATCTAGCGTATAGATAGACAAAAACAAAATAACAAAACATCCATAACATGATTCTCAAAACTTGACTTCGTAGACGAGAACCTCCCCGAGACGCACGGTGGCTGGCTAACCCAAAAACTCTCAAGGTATCTGCATAGGCTTGGTCACGTGTCTGTTTACCTACATACATAATATAAATAGTGAGCGGAAGCCCAGTGCATAATAATACAGTAAAGGGTTTAAATGAATGATTTTCCATATCAGATTCAAAAACAGATTCAGATTCATATTTTTCTTCATATCATATACAGAAAATATAATTCATGCTTAATCATACATGGTACATCCACTAGCGCTAACAGATCAAATACAAAGCATAAAGGGCCATGCTTGCCAATTCCATGAAGGAACCTTCGGTACAGGGAACATATAACATATATAAGCCACAATATTGTTACCCCCGGGCGAGAGCCCTGAAACCACAGTATTATTACCCCCAGGCAAGGGCCTTATGCTCATAGACCACGGTATTGTTACCTCCGGGCAAGGGCTTTGTGCTAAGGATGCCACGAATATTTTTCAATATATAGACAATCATTCATTGATACATAATATAACATTCTAGAAAACAGACCATTTCTTGTCATATCATATAGGAAAATACTTAAACGCGAACATAACTTTACAAAGTTATTACTCACAGATAGCTCCAAAGCAACATACAGAGTAGACAAATCAGATAACTTGCGGCGTGTGACCTACACAAATACAGAACGAATACATACTGAATTACACACCCGGAGTCATTAACTTAGTTATTTCTTATCTTGGTGTCTTTCTACTTCTTATCCTCATTATTATATCTTAATTATGGCCTAGGAATGTCTAGGACACAATGAGGATGCCAAAATGCACTTTGAAACACTTAGACAAAATTTGTTGAAAACAGGGCCTTCGCTCGAGCGCAACTTCCCTCGCTCAAGCAGAGGCTCAAAGATGTGAATGGTCGCTTAAACGGTCTGTAAACTCTGCAAAAGTACTGGTTGCTTGATTTTTCCACTCGATGTACGCTCAGCGGTCGCTCGAGCGTGAAACTGAGGTCTTCGCTTAAGCGCAACTCTTGTCCCTAGAGCGGTTTGCAAAAATGGTAAACTTTTGGAAGCATGCATTTTACGCTTGAGCCAACTTCTGTTGCTCGAGCAGAAAGACAGAATCTGAAATTTTCAGATTGCTCTTCCAAGCTTAAAACTTGAATTAAACACATCGAAACTCAGCATTTTGGGCCAAAACTCAAGAAAACATGTAGAAACTTGTAGAATATCAGGAATTGAAGATCATTTCACAAAATCAAGGCCCAAAAACATGTCAATTATTCAAAATTGAATTTTAAACTTAATATATGACATATGCATGCATTGTGTTGAGTTTAAACTCCTCAAATCATGGACAAATGAGATATGATACTGTAGACACCCCATTTTGACCGACCTTAAGACTCAGACGTCATTGATTGAGCGCTCGGTGATGGTGCATGTTGTGCTCATTCTGAGGTTTCGGAGTTTCGGCTGAGAGCCTTACTCCCGGACCTCGGGACCCTTTTGTGCTTTGCCTTGGTTTGCGAACCAGGTCTTGTTTTCTCTTCCCGAAGAGAGGGAGAGGTCTCATAGACCATCTCTCAGTGGCTGTAGGCTAATTTTCATGGTCGTAGGCCACTTTTCCCGTTTGGAGACCAATTTCCAGTTTTCGGAGCCGTCGGCCGTGCGCCTCAATTCGGGACCGCTTAACTTTCTCCGTTTGGCACGATTTTTGGCACACACCTTGTTTCCTCTCTCTGGAGGGACACTGTGGCCCGGGAGACCACCTTTGTGGTCGCACGCTACTTTCGATGCTTAACAGCCTATTTTCGGGGCACCCGGCTGCGCGTTTTGACCCCCGAACCCTCGTTTTGCATCCGTCTTGGTTCATTTTTGGCATGGACCTTGTTTTCATTGTTTAGGAGGTGGTACAAGGGTGGGAGACCACCTTTTCTCCTTGGAGACCACTTTTCTCCCGCCAGCCGATTTTCTTGTCAGGAAACTGGTCTCCCTGATTTTTGAGCCACATTTGCTGGTCTCCCACCATACCACTAGCTTGCATTTAGTTGGGAGACCACCAAATGGGCTAGCCGACCAAATTTTTTGGGGTTGAACCTTTTAAACTGGTCGGCCGACCATGGGAAGTGGTCGGCCGACCACCTGAACTGGTCGGCCGACCTCCCTCAGCTTTGTCTCTGTGAGTTGTTGCCAGCTGTGCCAGCTGGAAGGCACAGACTGGATCCTCTATACATGTGTATGGAGGATCTTCAACCTTGGTTTTTAGCTTCTTTGAGAAGCTTTGGTCCCTTTTGGCTTTAAAGGAGGGTCTCCCCCTCCTTTCTGAGGGTTCTGAAATTAGTCTAAGGGTCCAAGACATATCTCTATCTATATCTCTATATTTTGGGTTCAAAAGAGTCTTGTTCTTGACCTATTACACCACACCTCATAGCCACACAACTCCACCATTGTTCTAAGGTTCTTCGAGGGTCTTGAGAGGTCTCAAAAAGTTGGTTTTGGGCTGGAGAAGTTGCTGGTTTTTGTTGAGCTACAAGGGTAACACTTTTTCTCTCTTTTAGATTTATTTTGATCCATCTCTTAGCCTTTTTTGCATGCATATTTGAGCTTTGTTGTCAACTGAAAAAAGTCTTGTTTTGAGGTCCTTTTGTTGTTTGTTTAAGGTCATTTTGTTTTTGAAGGTCATCTACCCCCTTGCATGCTTCATTTTGCCTTGTTTTGAGCCATGCCCTAAGGCCTTTGTGTTAACCTTTGCTTGGCCTTTTAACCACTAAAATCCAGCGGATTTTCAGTGGTTAACATGTGTTTTTGAAAGTCAAAATCAGAGAGGGGTGACCATCTCCCTCCTTGTCTTGTTCACAAGCATTTTTGACCTTACAAAGGAGCCTTCATTTGCATACATCCAAGCCTTATTTATTGCATGTTGTTTTGGCCCTTGATTCTAGCACATTTTGGCCATATTCTATACTGATTTTATTCATGATTTGGGCTGCCTTAGCTCTATTTTGAGGTCCCATGGTCGAATGATGCTTGCCATGCATGCTTGTAGTGTAATACCCTTGCCTAACTTCAAGTCTTGAAGCCTCTTGTATGCTTAACTTGAGTTGTTTTCATGTCTTGGCATCATTGAGCATGATATTTCAGAGCATATAAGGTTGCCATATTCCCATGTTTATCACTCCTTCAATGTGTTTGAGGGTTGTGCTTGTATGCCTCATTTTTTGGCTATTGCATGAGCTTCATTTTTGTGCATTGCAAGCCATCATTTTAGTCCATTTTGCCACTGTTTTAGGTCTGCATAAGGACTGTTTGGGGTTGGTTTGGTCATTTGGGCATCGCTTTACATACCTCTAGTGTAATGCACTTCACTAGTTTCGGTAATTGTGCCATCCAACATGCATCGAGTGAGTTGTTTGCTTGATTCAGAACCATCTTGTATGTCATTTCAAAGCTGGAACATGTGTCATTGTATGCCATATTTTATCCTTGTCATGCTTTGGTAGAGTTGCACTTTGTTCCTTAGGTTTGGTCCCTTGCATTTGTGCATGTTCGCATGTATCTTGTTGTCTCACTTTCATCATATTGGCCATTGATTTGGGTGTGGCCGAGGCCTATCCATCTTAGTTTAAGTCTATCTCGCATTGTGTATGCCCTATAGTCCATGTTATCGCATGTTTGATCATTGCATTGCGTATGCCTCGTTCATAACATTGCGTATGTTAGTACATTGTGTATGCATGCCATATAATCTATGTGCATTGAGTATGCCATTGATTAGTTCATAGCATTGTGTATACCATTTGCATGCTTGCATGTCATTCCGTGCATCTTCGCATCACTTAGTTGTATTTCATTTAGATCGCATACTAGAGTTGCATTTGTCCATACATTGTTTGTTGCTTTGTGTTTGGAGTAGGATTTAGTCCAAACATGGGAAACGAGAAACGTTTCATATTCCAAGTGATGAAACATGCCTCGATTCCCGGTCACCGACACTCTTGACCATCCATGATGGAGTTGTTGGTTTTAGTTGCTTATATGTGCATTCATGTCCCATTGAGTCGTGCAATTCGACTCCTCGGCCATCATGCATCGGGATACGTGATTGGTGGTCTGAGGATCAAGGACTACACTCCCTAGAGCTTATGCAATGATGGGGAGAATGGTCGAGCACACATATGTTGAAAATACCTTGCCTTCTCTCTCCCTTGTCTTTGTTGCAGAAAAAACAGAAACCAGGAGAATGAACTGGTCGGCCGACCAGGTTTTCTGGCCGGCCGACCACCTTTTCTGGTCTTCACTACCAAGGGTGGTCGGCAGGTGGTCTCTCTTGCCCATAGCTTGGTCGGCAGCCTTCCCACAACTTAGACATGGATCTTTTGTCTCCAAAATTGATACCCCTTCTTTATGTAAATACATTCTCAATCGCATGATCATACCTCGATCACATCATAAGTTTCAAAAAATAAAGGGCTAAGATTTTGATGTTTTGGAATACATTGAGACAAGGGTTAAGTTTCAAAAAATACATTGAGACAATGGCTAAGATTTTGATGTTTTGTAATATATTGAAACGAGGCTTAAAATTTTGACAACGAAAGATCCGGTGCCAACCTACAGGTCTGGCTGTCCCTTGAACTGAACCACTAGCTTCCGTATTTCTACTAAAACCACAACAATTTGTAACTAAATACCACAATCATTTATAATCAACATTAATTAACTTATATGTAACCCCAAGGGACTGGCTAGAGATTTGCTGATCCTGAAGAGCTTTTATTTACACACTTTGGTTCAATTAAAATTATTTTTTAGTTCAAATATCAATTTTGAACCAAAAAAAAAAAAAAAAAAAGCGTGAGAGAGAGGTGAGATACATCCACCAAATCCAACACAATGAATCCAAAACAATGAACTCAAAACAATGACAAATCAGAGATCTGAGTTCATACAAAACAAATGCGTATATAATAAAAACTTACAGATTTGAGTTCTGCAACAAAACAAAGAGACCGATTGAGCGAGATCTGGAGAGTTTCAAATCTGCGACAGGTTCTGAAATCGACAGATCTGAAATCGAATCGAGAGTGTTTGAAATCGAGCGAGAGAAAGTGTTTGAAATCGAGCGAGAAAGATTGGTTGAAATCGAGCGTTTCAAATCAGTGAGAGTGGGGGTTTTTGAGCTTCAAATCGACAGGGTTTCTGAGCGAGAGAGAATCTGAGTTTAGAAAGTGAGACTGAGAGGGAGACAAGAGTGAGACTGAGGGAGAGACGTTTTGAAAGGGACAGAGTATTGAACGGTGTTCACAAGTTGACCCAAACGGTGCCGTTTAACTGAGATCTGATACAACGTTTTTAAAAACGTTGTATTTAAATAATCTATAATGGCGTTTTTCATAAACGCCATAAAAGAAGCGTCGCAATAACCATCTTTTCCTGTAGTGACAAGATATCATGTTTAGTAGTGGCCGATCTTTGATCGGGCGAGCGGAGGTACTCATTGCATGACCTTCCCCAATCGTACCCAAGTTCCCGAGCCGAGGCAACTTTGGTGATGACGGACACGTGGCCTTAGGCACGAGTCAGGGTTTCCTAAATTTCCCCAAAATAAAATATTTAGGTCCCGAGCCGAGGCAACTTTGGTGATGACGGACGCGTGGCCTTAGGCACGAGTCAGGGTTTCCTAAATTCCCCCAAAATAAAATATTTAGGTGGCGACTCTGTATCTGGCAAAGCAGTCCATGTTTAGCACTTCTTTCTAAAAATCAGTTTTTCAAAACGATTTGCTGGATTTGGACTCTTTGGTGATTTATCAATCTCGCGTTACACTTTGCAAGATCAGATTAAGAACTGTGACATTGAGTCCGAACTGTAGTGAGCCCAAATGAACAAAACGGGATTCTTCCCGGGACGTTCGAGCGCGTCTACACTCTCTAAGTGTGCTAACTTGATCGTCGGAGGGTTTTTCCGGCAACAAAACGTCGGGTAGCTCACAGTCTTTGTGTTCACAAGTCATTCAGAAACGAATGAAGCTTGGATACGAGGAGTACAGAAGGCGACGAATATTATTTCCCCGTACAATAATGTATTGTCATTTCTCTATCATTTCTTTCGTTTGGGCCTATGTAACAATTAGACTCTTGCTAATTTCTAGAAGAAAAAATAGATTTACTCTCTTACATGTGATGGTTTTACCTTTTTTTGGATCCTACACACGAAGAAAGGTTGAACTTCTCTCAAATTTAAATTTGAATTTGAATTTGACCATGTGGTCACAAATTTTGTTTCAACGATCCAAACTATTCTTTTTGTTGAGTTCTTCATGTGTATTATCGATGAAAAAAATTAAGTTGATCCGATAATTATAATATTTTATTTTATCATATTTGTTTATTAAAAAAATGAATAATTTATTTTAAAAAATGCACTGGTCGTTTATCTTTATCAAGTTTAAAATGATTGTAATTTTTTGTTCAGTCATTTTTATTTTTTATAAATAGAATAACTATATTGCAAATTGTTAGATTTTGGCATAATTTGAGAAGTGTGTTAAAAGTTACTTTTCAACTTTTAATCCACTTTTACTCTTACCAAAAAAAAAAAAAAAAATCAAAAAATCAAAAGTAAAAAATAAAAAAATAACTTTTAATTATCTTTTCAAAATATTCCTTTATGCCTGACAAGTTGGTGCATACACGTCACGTCGCTTATAAATGGATACTTCAATTTTTATAAATGACCTTTCAGTACATAAAGGAAACGTGGGTGAAGAATTTATTTATATATATTTTTTTTGCACAAAAAAGTCACACAGAAAATATACAAATAATAATTTATTTTATAGATTGTTGAAATTATCTTAAATTGTTACCAAGTTTAAAATATTGTATATTTTTTTATTAAAATATATACAATTTTATACTTTATTAATTAATATCTTATATATTTGGTGATGGATACCTAATAATACTTTTACCGAGTTTAAAATAATTGTATATTGTTTACAAAAAATTTATATCTTAAAAATAATATAACAATTTTTTATGGGCATGTTGGAACAAAATGATTTCCGGCAACTTTAATTCGAAATTAAAGTGAGACCCAACCGCCGGTTGAGGTAAGTCAGATTGATTTTGTATTCTCTCAAGTGAGAAGATTACAACACAAAAATGATAGGCCAAAACCATTGAATTGTAAATGAGAATTGTCTCATAAAGTGGGCATCAATAAAAGTTGGGCTTGGGCCTAGGCTTGGACTTGGACTTAGTTTTAGTCTTGGTCTGTGTTAGAAATGGGCGCCCATGTGGCATGACCCTTTTGAATCTTTTGAACCTTATCCAAAAGGGTTTTAATGACATAACCCTTTGAATCTTTTGAGCCTTATCCAAATGGGTTTTGAATTCAAATTCAAACCTATTTGGATAACCACTCAGGATACATATATATCTATCGTATAATTGATATGGATAGATGATATATCTTATATTATCTCATATAACTGATATGGATAAATGAGATAAATATATTATATATCTGATAATATGAGATATGGGTGATGAAGAGAAAAACAACGTATGTTTGAGTTTTTTTTCCCAGATACTGACTCTCTCCCAAAAACCAACGATCAAAGCCATTTGCACTGTGATTTGTGTGGGTGATATTCACTATTGTAATATCACTCCATTGCTAGGTTGACTGATCAGATTCAGGAAGCACGTGATTTACCCACGAGATCCTTCAATTCAGACTCTCTTCAAAAGGTATGACCATAATTTTTATTCCGCTGCGTTATACTTTGTTTTACAATGGTATCAAAGCATGAATGGGTATTTCCGTGTTTTTCTTTAATCATGTGTATATTTTTATATGTATATGTATACATTATATACATGAATATTTATAAAGGAGGAAAAATGTCTACTTTCATTAGATTAAGAGCATAAATACCTATTTTTATGTTCATTAATGTATTTTTTAATACCATAAATGGTTTTATTTTCAAAAAATGGAGTCTGGCAGTACAATAATTAGACTGGAAAACACCCTGGAAGGCGGCGCATGGGCCTTACGCGCCACCTCACGCCATGAGTCACTTCCACACGCTTCCACGCGCCAGACGCCCTGTCGATGCGCCTGCACGCGTCCTCACACGAGCGTCCTGCACGCGCCCTCACGCGTGCGCCTTTCGCACTACGCACGCGTGCCCTGAGCCACGGGCTGAGCCGCGCGCCGAGCCGCGCTCTGAGCCGCGTGCCGAGCCGCGTGCTGAGCCGCGCCGTTTTCCTTCGCCGGCTTGGCTGGCTTGGCTGCTGATGCATTAGGCACTGTTTGTTTTGTTTTTAATTCTGAATCGCGTTAAATGGTCATAATTAATTCATTATTAATTTGTTTTATGTGTTGTTAATACTGTTAGACTCAGAATTAAATTTTCTATATTATGTAAAATTTTGAAAATTTTATGAAAATAAAAAGTATTTTTCCTGTGATTATAATTTATTATTTATGCTTTAAAATGCTTCTGCTATTGCATAAATTATTTTCTGAGGTTGAATTTTTTTATTGTAGACTTCTGAAATGTTTTACCATTTATTAGAATATTTTTTTCAGTTTATCAGATTCTGAAATTTTTATTTCTAATTTTAATGTGTGTTTATTAGTTATTTAAAATTCCAGAAAATTTCAGAATGATGTACATTTGAATTATGGCATAATCTGAATATTGTTTCAGTTTATCAGTTTCTGAATTTTTTATTTCTAATTTTAATGTGTGTTTATCAGTTATTTAAAATTTCAGAAAATTTCAAAAAAATTTCAGAATGATTGCATCTTATTATGGCATAATCTGAATATTGTATACAACATATTTTTTGGGTTTGTAATATGTTGCAATTAAAGAAGCATGGTTAGTTTTTTATTTATTTATTTGAATTCCATTATTAAGTGAATATAGCATGAGTTAATTGTAAATTTACTTTAACATGCTATTGTATGGAATTTATCACGCTTTGTATATGCCATAAGTAGTGGGAGACTTTTTTTTTGCGCATGAAAGTAAATTAATTTTTGATAATTATCACTAGAGGCGCAAGAGATGATTACGAGCATAACAAATTTTCGATCTTGACACATGTGTAAAATTATCATTATTTAATTTAGATTCTTTTGCTGCAAAATAATTTTTTGTGTTGCTATCATTAATATCCCCTTGTGCATTTATTTACTCTGTATGTAGAAATGGCTACTAAGACAGTGGTGGCAGACTTAACTAAGGGAGAGAAATTGGATGGCGGCAATTATGATATATGGCGCCGTAAGATCCAATACCTCCTCAATGAGCAAGAAGCGTTGACCACACTTGAACAAGTGATGGTTGAGCCAGAGCAGGGCAATACAGCTCAACATCGTCGTGATCTTCAAGCCTTTCAAACTTGGCGTAACAAAGATCAGTGTGCGCGCTTTACTATGTCGAGTAGCATGCACAACGACTTGATTAGTGAGTATGAGCATTGTCCGAATGCATTTGAGATGTGGGAAGCTCTCAAGCAAAAGTTTAGTATTACCTCTTTGGCAAAGCTACGTGGGCTGACTATGAAGTTTGACTCATATCAGAAAAGGGCGCACCACTCGATGAAGCAGCATTTGAGGGTCATGTCAGCCATGATATGTGAGCTTGCGGCTGCTGGGCACAATTTGACTCAAGAGCAGCAAGTACAAGCTGTGATTCACTCTCTGCCAAATTCTTGGGAGTAGATGAAGCAGAACATGATGCATAATGAGAGTGTGAAAACATTCGAAGACATATCGCGTCATTTGGAGCTAGAGGCTGAGCGCCTTGAGGCGGCTAAGTCTGATGGTTCTACTATGGTGGTTGAGTCAAGCTCACGTAGGACTTCTCGGTTCAAACGTGGAAAAGCAAAAGGTGCCCCTAAGAAGCATGCAGCAGCTACGCTTAAGCCCAATGGCGCTAGAAATTTCAAGCGCAGGGGCAAGAGAGGTGGTAAGAAGGCAAAGGCTAAATTGACATGCTTTAACTATAACAAAGAAGGACACTTCGCTCGGGATTGCCCTGAGCAAAAGAAGGTACTCCCTTACTTAATTTCTGGCATTCAATGCTTTGTGTCTAGTCAAGCATTAATTGCTCATTCTCCTCATTTTTGGGTTGTAGACTCTGAAGCAACAGACCACATCGCAAGGGACAGAGTAGGGTTCGTTGAGTATCGCCGAGTACCTGCTGGGAGCAGAAAAGTTTACATGGGGAACGAATTCAGTGTGGAGGTGCTTGGCATTGGCACATTCAAGCTGTAAATGAGACGAGGGCGCACCTTGTATCTTCATGATGTTCTTTATGCTCCGGATATTCGGCGAAACTTAGTTTCAGTTATTAGCATGATGAGCCTTGGTTTTAGCTTTTGTTTTGAGAATAATGGTGTTAGCATTTATTTGGGAACAATTTTTTATGGTTTTGGTTATCTTTCAGATGGTTTTTTAGTTTTGGATGTGGATGATTCTAGTCTTAATAAAAATGCCAATGGCTCTGTTTCTAATATTGCATCTTTTTGTGATAATGATTCTATGAGATGGCATGCTAGATTAGGCCACATAGGGCAAGACAGGATGACTAGATTGGTTAGAGAATGTCTTTTAGGCCCACTCGCTAGAGTCATTTTGCCTACTTGTGAGCACTGTCTTGTTGGAAAGGCAACAAGGAAACCATTTGGGAAAGCCATAAGGGTATCTATCCCATTGCAACTTATTCATTCTGATATATGTGGACCAATGAATGTGAGGGCAAGGCATAGAGCTCCTTATTTCATCATATTTATAGATGATTGCATGCGTTTTAGTCATGTCTATTTGATTTCTCACAAGTCAGAAGCATTGGATTGCTTTAGACGGTATGTTAATGAGGTTGAGAATCAATTAGACAAGAGCATTAAGGCTCTAAGGACTGACCGAGGACGCGAGTATCTATCTGAGCAATTTAAAGTGCTCTGTGAGGAAAAAGGAGTCATCAGGCAATTGACAATTCCTAGGACTCCGCAGCAAAATGGTGTAGCAGAGAGAAAGAATCGCACATTGCTTGACATGGTTAGATCAATGATGGCGCAAGCTAATCTTCCCATTTCTTATTAGGGAGATGCTTTGTTGACTGCTGCCTACGTCTTTAACCGTGTGCCCTCCAAATCAGTTCCTTCCACCCCATATGAGATGTAAATTGGCAAAAAGCCCGATTTGGGCAATTTGCGGCCTTGGGGTTCGGCAGCTTACATACACAACGCTTCTCATAAGTTTGGAAAGTTGGGCCCTAGAGGAAAGAAGTGTATCTTCATTCGCTATAGTGAGCATTCTAAGGGCTATGTGTTTGTTGGGGAGCATCCGGATAGAAGTGTGACTAAAATTGAGTCATGAGATGTGGATTTCTAAGAGGAGGATTTCCCTAGCAGAGGTGAGGTAACTAGAGAAGTAGAACTCTATGAGATGGAGGATCTACTTGAAGGCGCACCTAGTAGCCTGGTAGAGAATGAGAAAATAATTCCTCAAGCTTCTAGGGACAGTGGGAGTGATCTACCTACCCATGGATTAGATCCAATGGATAAGGATTCTCAAGATTCTCAACTACGTAGAAGCAAACGTGGAGCCATACCCCGTCGTCGTTTTGAGATTGAAGGGGAAGCATTCATGATTGCTCCGAATGATGAGATGGAGCCTAAGAATCTCAAAGAGGCTCTCTCATCCCCTGCTAATAAAGAATGGAGTACTACAATGGATGAAGAAATAGAGTCTATGAAGAAAAATCATGTCTGGGACTTGGTTGATTTGCCGCCAAGGTGCAAGACTATTGGGAACAAATGGGTTCTCAAAATCAAGCGCAAGGCGGATAGTTCCATAGAAAGGTATAAGGCTCGCTTAGTGGCGAAAGGTTACACCTAACAAGAGGGTGTGGACTATGAGGAAACTTTTTCACCAGTTGTAAGGTTTGCCTCTATTCGCCTAATCCTGGCCATAGTAGCTCAGTTGGACTTAGAGCTATATCAGATGGACGTTAAGATTGCATTTCTCAATGGAGAATTGGATGAAGAGATCTATATAGATCAACCGGAAGGCTTTGTGGCAGTAGGTCAGGAGCGCAAAGTTTGCAAGCTTCAACGATCTATTTATGGCTTAAAGCAATCATCCAGACACTGGAATCTGAGATTTCATCGAGCCATTGTTTCTAATGGGTTTACGATAATTGATGAAGATCACTGTGTGTACGTTAAGCGGTCCAAGGACATTTTTCTGATATTGTCATTATATGTAGATGACATATTATTGGCTGGAAATGATAAGGAGATGATTGTCGCCACTAAAATGTGGTTGTTCTCTACATTTGAGATGAATCACATGGGTGAGGCGAGCTCTGTGCTCGGTGTTAAGATCCTTAGGGATTGCTCTAGGAGACTTCTTGGTTTGTCTCAAGAGACTTACATTAAGACTATTCTAGAGCGATTCAAGATGCAGAGCTGCAAACCCATTGACACTCCTATTGCAAAAGGCGAGAGCCTAAGTCTTGATATGGGTCTTAAGACTCAAGAAGAAAATGAAAAGATGGCCCGTGTTCCCTATGCAAATGCTGTTGGAAGCTTGATGTATGCTATGATGTGTACACGT
>NW_021024659.1:1443182-1472113 GCF_004153795.1 Camellia sinensis | reverse complement strand
TTTTTCCTAAATGACTTTACTTTGTGCCTTTTGTGACCTTTGACTATGTCATAAGATGAGGAGTTGATGTTCAGCTACTTTGGTATGTTGCCTGTGGTCATGTATGATTCGGCTTTAAGGGACATTACTGGGAAAGCGGTCAATTTCAAATTGAATGATATGAGGGTGAAGGGAAGATCATCTAGTTCTACATCTCTGCTCTATATTCACTGTCGACAACTCACATCGCTCTTTATAGGATGCTGATTGGGTGTGAATATAATGCGGGACCTAGGAGAGTCAAACATGCTCTTTGAGGGATTAGAGATGTTTTTGGACTGATGTAGCTAGATGGGTCTGGGTACATGAGACACTATTTCTGTTCTTTTTGGGTTGATGTCTCTATGCTGACTCATATTGAGTTTCTAGTATAGAGCTCCCACATATAGGTATTCCCAGCGGTCGCATGGTGCATTGGCTAGTATGAAATTGTTCATTTTTGGGGAGATTGAGATAGAGATGTAGCAGTGTCATGCCAACTCATGTGCGAGTGGGAGATGTTAGAAATGGGCGCCCATGTGGCATGACCCTTTTGAATCTTTTGAACCTTATCCAAAAGGGTTTTAATAGCATAACCCTTTGAATCTTTTGAGCTTTATCCAAATGGGTTTTGAATTCAAATTCAAATATATTTGGATAACCACTCAGGATATATATATATATATATCTATCATATAATTGATATGGATAGATGATACATCTTATATATTATCTCATATAACTGATATGGATAAAAATTAGAAATGGGCGCCCATGTGGCATGACCCTTTTGAATCTTTTGAACCTTATCCAAAAGGGTTTTAATGGCATGACCCTTTGAATCTTTTGAGCTTTATCCAAATGGATTTTGAATTCAAATTCAAATCTATTTTGATAACCACTCAGGATATATATATATCTATCATATAATTGATATGGATAGATGATACATCTTATATTATCTCATATAACTGATATGGATAAATGAGATAAATATATTATATATCTGATAATATGGGATATGGGTGATGAAGAGAAAAACAACGTATGTTTGAGTTTTTTTTCCCCAGATACTGACTCTCACCCAAAAACCAACGATCAAAGCCATTGGCATTGTAATTTGTGTGGGTGATATTCACTATTGTAATATCACTCCATTGCTGGGTTGACTGATCAGATTTAGGAAGCACGTGATATACCCACGAGATCCTTCAATTCAGACTCTGTTCTAAAGGTATGACCATAATTTTTATTCCGCTACGTTATACTTTGTTTTATAGTCTGAGCTGGCCTAGGCTTGGGTATGTACATGTGTTGGCCTTAGTCTTGGGCATGGGCTATGTGCTATGCTAGATTGGGCTGGTCTTGTGTATATGTTTTAGATTGGGTGTGGATTGTGACCCAATACCCGTATCTATTTTGCAACCCATCTAGTTGGATTATTTAAATAGCATTATATATATGTTTTTATTTATTTATTTATTCAACAGTTATAACTCTCATCTTTTAATGATGGAGTTGATGATCATTATGCACATTGGAGTTTTGCACCTTTGTATCTTTAGCCCTAAAGGCTAGAGTTGATGGCCATTAATGCTAGGTTTTATGGTACCCTTCATGGCTAAGACCTCTTCCTTACAAGTACAAAAAAGCCTTTCTTCTCCAACTTAGAAAAAAAGTTTAAAAGAGATTTTTAATGAAAAATGGAGGTGTTGTTTTGAGATAAAAAAAAAGTTAGAGATGTTTTTTATACCAAAGAAAAATTTCCTATCTTTTTTTGCTAGTCTCTTCTTTGGTTCTTGTTAGAGAGAGTGCAACCATTATTAAGTTTGTCGAAGCTAATCAAAAGGTGCTTCTGCATTAGCTGGTTTTGACCGTCGTATCTTGGAAGACAGATGCCGGCGTACCTTCTGCATCCATCAAGAGGCGGTAAATCTGTTTTAAGGAAACTTTGGTATCACATAGGCTTTGGTTTGCTTCCTTTTACTAGTTTTATTTTATTATGAATTTCGGTAAATTCTAGCATGTTCTTATTCTGAAATTCAAAGTGGTTGTTTGATAGGAATCTATTTATTTTGTTTGATTTAAACAATTTGTACAACAATTTTAAAACATATTAGCCGCCTCACCGTGGGTACTGAAGGTACAACCCAACCCACAACTACCTTGGATGGCCTAAACAGGCATTTAGTCACAATCTAGTAGATGAAACTCAAACAACAAGTCCACCAAAAAACCCACACTGGCCTAGACCTTGTGGCACTAAGACACCTGTTAGGCAAGAAGTTAGCCACGTGGCAGAAAAAATCTTACTGAGTTATTGAGTCCAGGCATCAAACATTAAATGAGGTTGTCATAGCATTAAATTCAACAAGACCTCTCGCTCCTGAGTATGGTGAAACTGCCACGGCCAACGGCAAGTAGACCCTAGACTTTTGGTTAATAAGACAATTTGAATGGATAAGGAAATGACGAGAAAAAATATACAAGGAAGCTTGTGAAGAATGTTAACAACAATAAGTAACTCTCTCTCTCTCTCTCTAACTGCCCGCTCTCTTTCTCTACTTCTCTATCACTTCCAATCTAATTTGATCGTCAAAGTGTCCATGGGGAGAAACCACTCCAACCTTGGTACCTCTCCACCAGACCTTTTGCAAGCACGTGTTAAGGAGACGAAGGCCAGCAGACCCGTTAGACGCATGGATCAGTCTGACCCATCCTCCATTGACCATATTGCATTATCAATTTTAAACTTTATTTAACAAAACTGTTATTTAGAATGAGTGATACCATCATTGTGTTAAAAATAAATAATCATATAAATTTTGTAACTAAAATACTATACAAATTAAAAAAATTATTAACGAATATAGCATGCACTAGGCAAGTGAAATTTTTAGAATTCGAAACATGATTCACTCAAATTATAAGGTACTTAAGTCATAGTTCTAATTTTAAATTTTTTTGAGCAAAGTCCTAAATTTTATTCTTTTGGGGCTAAAAAGGTAATAATAATTTGAAACACCATATTATTCTTGCATTTCTATCTATTTGTTCACCGTCCGCCTATTTGTTCAACCCACCTATTTATCTAAATGTCATCTATTTATCCATATGTCACTATTAGTCCACTTAATCTACCTATTTGTCCATGTTATCATCACCACCATTTGCCACCGCCAGCCATTTCAATGGCTTTTTGGGCAAACTTTTTGGCAATAGATAATTTTTTGACAACCAGTTGGGCCTAGTGGAGTAAAAATTATAAAAAAAAATATTTCAAAACAATAATTTGTCATTATCATTAAATAATTTCATTAAACATATTTTTATCACCAAAAAAATATTAGACTTTGGATCCAATAACATATGACCTCATAGATGTGAATTTTCACCAATCATTCCAAATTATATGATACGAACATCGAGTAATAAAGATTATAAAAAATTTACGGGTAAAATATATGATATGAATTTTTTAATATTTTAAGGAATTTTTTTTAATTTTTAGACACGCCTAACATAATTACACTTAAAAAAGTATAATATTTGTGGAAAAAAATCTTTAAAAAATACACTGAATACCAAAAAATAAAATAAAAAATGAAAATTCAGTATATTTTTCATATTTTTATGTATTTATTAAAATTTTAAATTATTTTACTATTTAGATATATTTAAGTACGATTTATTTAAAAAAGTAAAAAAAAAATTCTTAAAATTTAAAAAATATTCATTTAAGATAAAAAATAAAAAACTTATTTTTAAAAAAATTAAAACCAAACACATTAATTAATATTCAATAACTGTGGTTGTGTCATATGAGGTGATCATCATGACTTCCTCTCAATTATTGTGTTTATGTCATATGAGGTGAGCTTCATGTCTTCCTCATTGACTTGGATACCTTTAGCATGATGGTTGTGTATGTGTTAACAATGCCATATGATGCTTTGTCAATTCATTCGTTTGAAATGTAAATACAAACAGAGGGTGAGCGAGTGTAACAATATTGTAAAGAAACAATTATAAAAATTATAGAAATTAATTATAAAATCAGACTTATTTCTCTTGCACATAGAAATTATTAAATAG
Source organism: Camellia sinensis (assembly GCF_004153795.1). Classification (NCBI taxonomy): domain Eukaryota; kingdom Viridiplantae; phylum Streptophyta; class Magnoliopsida; order Ericales; family Theaceae; genus Camellia; species Camellia sinensis. The sequence goes on along the minus strand of NW_021024659.1, from coordinate 1,468,000 downwards.
GCGTGATCATGTGTCTATTCAATAATGTATTGTCATTTCTCTATCATTTCTTTCGTTTTGGGCCTATGTAACAATCAAACTCTTGCTAATTTCTAGAAGACAAAATAGTTTTACATGTGAGGGTTTTACTTTTTTTATAGATCTCACACCCGAAAAAAGATTGAACTTCTCTTAAATTTAAATTTAAAATTGTCCATGTGGTCACAAATTTTGTTTCAATGATCCAAACTATTCTTTTTGTCGAGTTCTCCATGTGTACTATCGATGAAAAAAATTAAATCGATTCAATAATCGTAATATTTTATTTTATCACATTTGTTTATAAAAATAAATAAATGATTTGTTTTAAAAAAATACACTTATCGTTTTTCTTTATCAAGTTTAAATGATTGTAATTTTTTATTCAGACATTTTTATTTTTTTATTTTTTATAAATAGAATAACTGTATTGTAAATTGTTAGACTTTGGCCTATTTTAAAAAGTGAGTTAAAAATCACTTCTTAACTTTTAATCTACTTTTACTCTTACAAAAAGAGTAAAAAAACACTAAAAAAATAAATAAAATAAATCAACTTTTAATTATTTTTTCAAAACACGCTATTGTATAGAGAAGGTGGTGCATACATGTCACTTCGCTTATAAGTGGATACCACCTTTCGGTGCATAAACGAAACATGGGAGAAGATTTTTTCCTTTTTTTTTTTTTCTTTTTTTTTTTCTTTTTACAAAAAAGTCACCAATAATAATTTATTTTATAGATTGTTGAAATTATCTTAAATTGTTACCAAGTTTGAAATATTGTATATTTTTTTTAGGATAAATTATATTGACACTCTAAGGTTTATATTTATTATAGTTCTCCCTTCACCTTTTAAAAATTACATCCTCCTCCCTTAGGGTTTAAAGTTTCATTACAGATTGCTTCCTCCAACAATTTAATTCTTTTAAATACCAATTTTACCCTTATTTGGTAAATTACATTAACACTTCTCACATTTTAGCCTCCTTAAGATTTAAATTAGCATTACCAATTGCCTCCTCAGTTAGTATTAGTTGAAAAAAAAATCATTGAAAAAAAATTAACTGAAAAAAAATTTTGTTAGTCAAATTTTTAAATTTCTATTTAAAAACTAACGTAAACTCATTTTTTGAATTTACGTTTTTTCTTCAAATTTATAAATTGAGACAATCATTTATAAACTAAAAAAATTATCAAACAAGTTTTTATGACAGTTTTTTAAATTTTTATAAATATAAATTGAAAACTGAAAACAAAATGGTTACCAAATAGGTCTCAGATGGTAAAAATGTCATATAATTAACAAATAATTAAATAAATTACCAACGTAAGAAATAACTTATCAAAAGATTGTTAGGCTATGTATAGTTTGATTTTTAGAATTTTTTTAAAATTAAAAATTAATTTGGTTAAGTAACAAAAAATAATTATCATTTTTATTTAATTTTTATCTTTCGAGTGTAATAAACATAAACCTTAAGGGGTATTAGTGTAATTGTTATCTTATGTTAGTTTTTAAACAAAAATTTAAAAATTTCACTAACAAAATTTTTTTTCAATTAATTTTTTTTTCAACTAATACTAACCAAGGGGGCAATTGGTAATCCTACTTTAAACCTTGAGGAGGGTATTGTAATTTCTAAAATGTGAGAGGTGTCAATGTAATTTACCCAGTAAGGGCCAAATTGGTATTTAAAAAAATTAAATTGCTGGAGGAAGCAATCAGTAATGAAATTTTAAACTTCACAGAGGGAGATGTAATTTCTAAAAGGTAAGGGGAGAACTGTAATAAACATAAACCTTAGGGGGTGTCAATGTAATTTACCCTTTTTTATTAAAATATATACTATTTTATACTTTATTAATTAATATCTTATAGATTTGGTGATGAATACCTAATAATACTTTTACCAAGTTTAAAATAATTGTATATTGTCTATAAAAAATTTATATCTTAAAAATTATATAACAATTTTTTATGGACATGGTTCACATGGCCTAGGATAGCCCAATCCACAACTGCTTTGGATGGCCTAAATAGGCATTTACCTCTGTTTGGCAAGTTAGTTTTCAGGTTTTTTTGGCTATTTTAGCCACAAAAAACAAAATAGGCTATTTTAGCCATAACAAACAAAACAGGTGATGAATACCTAATAATACTTTTACCAAGTTTAAAATAATTGTATATTGTCTATAAAAAATTTATATCTTAAAAATTATATAACAATTTTTTATGGGCATGGTTCACATGGCCTAGGACAGCCCAATCCACAACTGCTTTGGATGGCCTAAAAAGGCATTTAGTCACAGTCCAGTAGGTGAAACTCAAATGCAGGCCCACCGAAGAACCCACGCTGGCCCAAACCCTGTGGCACTTAGACACATGTTAGGTAGGGAGTTAGCCACGTGACAGACAAAGATCCTACAGAATTATTGAATCCAGACATCAAGCATTAAATAAGGCTGTGAATTTTCACCAATCATTCATAAATTATATGATATGAACATCGAATAATAAAAAATATAAATTTTTTACGGGTAAAATACACTAACACTCTTTAGATTTTTATTTAATATAGATTTTTCCTTCACGTTTGAAAAATTATATTCCACTCCTGAGATTTGAAATCTCATTACAAATTAGCCCCTGGATAGATAGTGTCATGCCCTAAAATTTTTAAATAACTATTTTGCCCTTTTTTTCTACCATTTATTCTCCCCTATCATCATGACTACGTTCTATAACTTTCCATCATCTGAACATATTCTTATTGAGTTATAATATATAAATATAAAATTTTCAAACAAAATCATATAGTTTAATGGTGACTTTTTACTTCAAAACAAAACACACTCATAAACATTATTTATATTTACAATAATATCACTATCACAATATTTTTTTAATATTTTTTATATAAATTTTTAACAAGATACCTCAAAAGACGTGAGTATAATTTACTCAATTTTTATTTGTATAACATAACTCAAAAAAATAAAAATAGACTTTTTAATCAGATAAAACAAAACATCACAATCAACTCATAATCATTACTTATTTCTTTCACAAAAAGTCAAAAAAGTCAATAAGTCCTTTCCAAACGAGACTTTTTAGTCTCAAATTAAAATAATTAAAAAGTTAAAAAATCAAAAAATCAACCCACGTCTCAAACAAATGCTAAGGAATTTGGAGATGTGAAGTTTTGTTGGGTGGGTTTGGAGATGTGAAGTTGATAATCGAGGGTTAGGTATTGGCCCCGTTTGGTAGAGTTGTAGAAAATTGATTATAAATTATAATTTAACAGATTATAACTTATAGCTGTGAACATAAACTGTTAACCTGTTTGATGCAGCAGTAGGATTATGGATTTAAGCAGTAAAGTAGTGTTTGGTTGATAAGCTGTAAAATAATTTTTTACTGTGTAATTGTCCCTTTTGTTATTTTGTCATTTTTTTCAGTTTTAATTTAAAAAAAAATTATTTCATTAATAAAAGTTAATATAATCAGTATTACAAAAATTATTATTTTTATTTCTTCATTATAAATTAATTAGTGTAAAATTATTTCATTTTTTTCATTATAAATTAATTAGTGTCAATTAATGGCTTATTTTCATTTGTTCATTATAAATTATTATTTTCATTTTTTCATTATAAATCAATTAGTATAAAATTATTTCATTATAAATTAATTTGTGTCAATTAATGGCTTAATTAGTATCAATTAATACTAAAATTATTAATTAGTATCAATTAATATAAAATATATTTCATTCATGGTTAAAATGCTTAATTATTATTCTTATTATTTTTATTAAAAAAAAACATTGAAAACCTTCACACACACACACACACACAAAAAACACTGAAAACCCTAACTCCTGCGAGCACAACGATGGTGGGTTGAAGGGAATTGAGTTTGTTATTAGTGGTGGTGGTGACGGAGTTTTGAGACTTGAGATTGGAAAGGAGATCATTGTTTGCAGTAGAAGAATCTGAAGACGATTGCAAAGAATAGAGGGAAGAAGTTGCAAAGAGCTTAACACCAGTGAGAAGAAACCTATTGTGATTACGAGCGTGCTGGTTGGCTTTATGTATTGGAATATCACAATCTCTACATAGAATCGCTCTGTCTTGTTGAGAAAACAAGAAAGCCCTCTTCTCCTACAAGCACAAATAAGGCCTAAATCACACCAAAATACGCTAATATATATGAATTTTATTGATGGGCTTTGTTGGGTTGTGTTAAGTTTGTACCTGGGAGATGTCACAAAGAGGGAATTGTTTGGGAGAAAGGTGGAGGGGAGAGAAATGCTGGTGTTTTCTGACGAGCTTGTTAACATGGTGGACGCAGTGGTCGCAGGTGGCGAAGAGGGCGGCCTCATCGACCGAGCAAAACACCGATGCTTCTTCTTTGTTACAGACGTTGCACTAGATCTTCATTTGGATTGCTTTTCAAGATTAAATCCAAACGATTTTACCAAGTCAATTACTAAGGATGATAATTGAAGAGAAGAATTGTTGAGATTTTTGACATACACAGAAAGAGAAAGAGAGAGAAGCTCGAATCTTAGTCAGAAATCGTCACCGAAAATTGCCTCTCACGCTCTCTCTCTCTCTCCGGACATGAACAGTGTTTGAAGGGGCATTTATATATCAGTATTTTGGTAATTTTTGAATTTTTGAAGGGGCATTTAAGTCATTTCGCCCCTTCCACAATCAACTGCGCATATAAGCTAAAAGAAAAAACACCTCTGAGGCAGCTTATAACTTTTAGTTCAAAATCAATTAATTTAAGTTATAATCTATCTCTCATAAGCTCAATCAAATACTCTAAAATGACTTATTTTAAACCAAAAATTAATTTAAATTAAAATTAAATACTACTAAACAGACACATTATCGCGTCACCCTTTTATTCCATTAAATTAATTTACTATAATATGTACGGCCCATTATAATCATGGTGGAGCGATAACCCACCAGCCACAACTAGCCGTAGTAAAATAATATTAATTTCTAAGAATGGAATTATTCAGCAAATTCGACGCTTTATTTTCTCATTTTTATGATGGCTCTTCAACAATTCATGCGGCCTTATCATCAATTAAAAATCTCTCTTTTCTTTTTTCTTTTTTCTTTTTTTTCTTTTATCTCTAAATCTTCTCTTTTAAAACATCCTATATGTAAATAAATTTCTCACTATATTTTTTTTAAGAAAAATTGTGTTTAAATTATAGAATCGAGTAAGATTTTTTTTTTTTTTTAAAAAGGAAAAAGTGAGAAATCTTAGTTAATTTTTTTTCCCCCGTTTTCCTGGCCTCCCCTTTTTGCTTTCTGATCTATATTAAAATTTATTATCTAAATACATCTTTAGTGTTAAGCACATAGGTAATCATATTCATATTAATAAATACATGTAAAAACTATACAAGAAATTTATTTATGTATGACATTTTCTTCCAAGCAATTATATATAACCTAATTTTTTTCATTCTTTAATACAAGATGCTGAGATGCAAATTACTAATGTTGTGTTTGGTTGGGGAATTTGAGGAGGGATTTGGAAAGGGAAAGGGAAAAGGTATGTGAAACTAGGTGAAATATAAACATGTTTTATTCACATTTCACCTAACTTTTCCATTTCTCTTTCCAAATCCCCCAACCAAACACAGCATAAATATATTATATATATATATAGTATCCACTTATGTCTAAAAGTAAAAAAATAATGAAGGGCAATATATACTTTATAGCTAACTGATATAAAAATGTTTTGAAATCAAGGCAAAGTACTTTGTTGAAAATATTTTGAAAAATTCTAAAATCAATTAGGCTATATTTGAATAGTATGAATTTTAATGGGAAATAAGAATGTCGTTACTAATAGTAAATACCTTAGGAATTTTTAATAGGAAAATAATAAATTCGGAAATATTATAGACTCAGTTATTTTTTTTTTTTTTTAACAGAATCTTAAAGCATTTTGAAATAAATAAAAATTACAACATGTTTTTTAAATTGTCTTTTTCTCCACAACTATTTAGCTTAGAGCATCTCCAACGGTAGTAGGCATTTTACCTATCTAAATATTACTATAAAATATATATTTTATTTTACCTATCAACTGTTTTATGTTTTTACTCCAATCATGCTCTTTATTTTAGCTATTAATCCAAATACTATTAATTTTATAGAATGCCACGTCAACAACAAAGATGGAGGGAAAAGATCCTAATGATTGAATACATTTTGCCTAGCGTTGAAGGCTAGCTACATGTAGCTAGTGAATATGAGTTGAGACAAAATGCCTAATCATATGCCTAATGCGTTGGAATTGAAAAAAGTGAATCACTTAACTAACAAGTATTATATGCCTAGTGCATTGGAGATGCTCTAAACATTTATACTGGGTTTAGTTAGAAAATTTAGAAAAGAATCACTTTGCTTGGTTTGAGTTTTCTAAAAATATTTTTTATAAAATTCTACTATCTTGTTTTCCTTATTTTTTTTTGTTTTTATTGAATTTTTTAAATATTTTAAACAATTTTTTTTTAATTTTTAGACGCACTTAACATAAATATACTTAAAAAGTATAATTTTTGTGAAATTTTTTTAAAAAAAAATTATTAAATACCAAAAATACAAAAAAAATATATAAAATTTCAACAAATTTTTTGTATTTTTGTATATTTATTAATTTATTAAAATATTTTTTCACAAATATTTTACTTTTTAGACACATACATCTAAGTAAGATGTATCTAAAAAAATTTAAAAAAAATGTTTAAAATTTTAAAACTATTCACTAAAAACAAAAAATACAAAAAAAAATAAAAAAACTCAATTTTTAAAAAAATTAATTCAAAAAATTCAAACCAAACACACTGCATAATTTTTCGTTTTCTTTTTCTTTTTCTTTTTTAAATCAATTTCCAAAATATTTCAACAAATTATCAAATCTCTATTATATATATATTTTTTTGTGTGTGTGCTGCATATTTTTTAACCCGAATCTCTAGCATTTTTGGTGTTTTGTGGTTGTTGATTGAAAAAATAAAAAACAAAAAACTAAAGTAAAGAACAAACGAGAATAAAGAACTAATCATTCCTTCAACAAGAGAACAGAGGAGCCTACAGGCTACACAGCAAATATATATTTGCAAACAAACACAAAACACATATATCTTCATCTTGTTTAACAGCATCATCATCTACCAATAATAATGGTGATTTGATTTGGATGATTGATTTCCATCTCAGTGTCTTCTGATGTTGTTCTTCAATAGCATCTCACGCAACTCAGCCACATCTATATCGTCTGCGTGATTCTCCGGCCTGTAGTACCCTGTCTTCGGATCTGGAACCCACGACGATGTCTTCGTCACCTCTTCACCTCCTTTCTTCGCCATCGCCGCCCTTGCTCCTCCACTTCCACTCACAGCAACACCTTGCGACGCCCCCGCATATCCTCGCCTATACAATACAATACAATACAATACATACATCAACACTCAATTATATAGATTAATATCCAATCTCCATTCACTTTTCTCCTTAATACACATACAAATTGAAAACAAAAAAAAAACTTTTTGAATCAATCAACCAGAGTTTTTAAAGTCGAGATCGAAATCTAAAAAATATAATCAGAAGCATTTACTCTGTTTTTTTCTTCAAACACGAAATCTATGATCAGATTGGGAAATATGAACTACCTGCTTGCAGAAACGGAGATTCTATCGACGATGAAGGCAGAGAGAAGCTTAGCGTTGGAGAGAGAACGAGCCATTTTTTTTTTTCAAAATCAAAACAGGGAGAGAATTGAATGCTACTGCGAAAAGAGTCTTTCGTCTTCTGTAGAAAAACCTAATCACAGCAGCGAACGAAACTCTCTTCTCAGCTCTCTCTGTGTGTCTCTCTCTCTCTCTGTGTTCGCTCTAGGGTTGTGAAGATCGTGATGAGTACGAAGAGAGGCAGGAGTATATATAGAGAGAGGGGTTTGGAACGCGTGAGAGGTGAGAGAGGAGGAAGGCGTTTGGCACTAGGGTTTAGTGGAGGCCTCGTCAAAGTAGGATTCTAATCATACGCGAACTTCCTCTCGTTTTTTGCCACCTGGTCACCGAGGCTTTAGAGCCGTTCACTTGTTTTTTCAAAGAAAAAATGTTATAGATTCTAAATAATTTATCAAAACTTTTTCATGAACGTGAGATTTATATAAATTTACATGTGCGTTTATATTTATGTGAAAATTTTGATAAAAATATTTAATAAATTATTTGGAGTTTCTGGGCTAGTTATTTTTTAAAGAAAAATGCTTCCTACTCCCAGCTGGGGGTGACACCCAGTGAGGTGTCAGCTGGGGGTTGGTCCGGGAAAACAGTTTTTCTTTTTTTCTTTTTTTTTTTTTATTTCTGACCAGTGGGGGCGCGCCACATCACTGGGGCGCCACCCCACTGGGTGTATGAAGCAAGATTGTTTTTTAAAACTCTGTCCAAAATGTCCTAAATACCCCGGATTGTACCCTGAATTACTTGGTCAACGTTTTCTATCATTTCGGAATCGAGTTGGGTCAAGGAGGCCCTCATTCACCATCCCTTTGCCCAGTCAGAAAATATAGATTGTGTGAGTGGTACAAGTTAACGGGTTAATATGAATTGATTTGAGAGCTTAGCTTAAATATATCGAGTTAACCCAAGGGGTTATGGCATTGTGGTAAGGTCTTGGGGTTTAAAACTCAAGGTCACAAGTTCAATTCACTTATTGGGCCAATTTCCTGGGTGAAGCACTGTTGGTTAGGAGGTTGGACTTCAAGGATGCCTAATTAGCTACTTGGTGTGGGTTTAATGCTCCCCCGCTGTGCGAGTCCTGACTTAATTGAAGCTTGCCGACTTAATTGAAGCTTACCTTGGGAGGTCGGGACAAGCTTCCAGGTTATAGTCTCTTACTCGGAACGGACAACAGTGCGAGTCCTGACTTAATTGAAGCTTGCCGACTTAATTGAAGCTTGCCTTGGGAGGTCGGGACAAGCTTTCAGGTTATAGTCTCTTACTCGGAACGGACAACAGGACACCCTGGTGATCTCCTCATGGGGCGCTGCCTTGGACCTGCGGGAGGGTGGGAGGATTTCCCTGTAATAAAAAAAATAAAAAATAAAAAAAATTATCAAGCATTTTTTGAATTATTTTTTAGTAATTCATTATTATTTGTGACTCAAATTTTTTTATTCTCCATATTTTATAATAAAAATAAAAACTCAATTTTCATATTTCATAAACAAAAAATATAATTACTAAATAAAATGGTCTTTTTTTAACACACACAACATAAAAATATAAGATCATTTTTTAAGAGTGCCGGCAGATTGGATTGGATTAGATTACATCTCATCCGTCATTTGTCCGAACTTAAGCGGATTAGGAAAAATGCATTTTCAACTGTCCATTAAACCATTGAAATCGTCTATTATGTGGTTGATTAATTCGGACTATCAATAACTCAACCATGTAAAACCCAACTTATTTACTATCGTGGATGAATTATGAATTTTAAATTATAAGTCTCAGCATTATTCGTAAATGAAACTTTCACTCAAATTTTTACTTAACTTTGAATAACAATTGGAGATGGGTTATAAAAAATAAAAATAAAAATAAAAATTAGAAAGTTACGATTCAATAGTGCCTTAATAAAACAATTACAAATTTATTTAAAATATTAAAATTTATAAAATTTATCAGACTGATATGAAATATTTTTAGAAAACATACGTTGAACTAATATTTCTCTTAAAACATTTATGAGTGATTTTGGATTGGACAAGTATCCAATATTTCTCTTAAAACATTTATGAGTGATTTAGGGCTGGAAAAATATCTATGCTAACTAGTAACATATAACACTAACGTGTGATGTGCAATAGTTTTTCCTAACTACAATTTACATGGCAAATCAAATGAGGCTTGACATATTGGGATATTGGGATCAAGTAAATTTAAATGCTCAAAGAAATATTATTCCATAGGCATAATTATTTTTTATCTTACATTTATGTCTCATATTATAAAAGTATTTTGTATTCATAAACAGGGTGATTGGGATGATTGATTTATGAATAATGTTATTATGATCACACTAACTTAGCATTGATATCAATTACGTTTTTAGTTACTCTCTTTTCAATTCACATGTAATGTAAAAGCATTTTCAATGGTTGTTGTTATATTACTATTGTTATTGTTATAATTTAGCAATGAATATTGCTATTTTGTCAAATTATAGTCATGGTGCTCCAATGGTCATTTGCTATTTTGGCAAATCTCAACTAACTTTGCCTCCAAATTTGTAGGTGTTATTTGGATATAGGTTTTTTTGTGATTTTTTTTTTTTGTCTTTCATGACTTTTTTTTAATTGTTTGTAAAAAAAAAAATTATATATTTATATTATTCTTGACTAGACAAATATAAAAAATGAAAAAAAATTGAAAAATTGGAAAAATAAATAAATAAATAAATTTTATCTTTTTATTGCCTTCATTTGAAAAAATATATTTATTTTCTCATTATACTTTATTGAAAAAATTAAATTATACTAAACTATTTTGCTACATTATACATTGCAAAAATAATATTACATTCTTTTGTAGAAAATACTCAAAAATAAAAACAAATATGAAATTTCATTACAAAATAAAAATATGAGGACTACTTGACGAAAATTTCATTACATTATCCCGTAATTATTTATCAAGAGGCAGAGGGAAATAGTAATTTAGGCTACTAATATTTGAGGACCACTAAGCGAAAATCTCATTTTTTCACATTGTGTAATACGCTTTCGTCTGAGGGTCCAAATAAGAAATGTCCGTAGTTATTATCGTATGTTCTTCCTTTTTCATCTCATGTTCTTATCTTTTGATCTCAAAGTCATGTTTTTTCATCTCAAGTTCTTTCATCTCATGCAGTGCTTGAATCATTTTTTCTTCTCTTTCATCTTTTTTTTTTTCCCTTCTTAGCAAAGTACTGGTTAAATGTGTCCAATTGTGTGCTCATTTTTTAAACTTCAGCTTGAACAACTTGATTTTTCCAAAATAATTCTTTTACAGTTTTCCTACCCATAATCTTTTACCTTTTGTAAAGACACTGCCCTCACAAACAGTTGGATTGTTATCAACACTTGGACTTATGTCATCTTCAAGAGAAATGCAGTTATCCATAGCGGAATCAGGGGTTGAATTAGGGGAAAACAGTGTATGTATTCTTAACTTCACCGTATTCGTAGAAGTTACATCTTGCCACCTAATATTGTTTTGCAAAATTGGCCAGCAATGTTCAAAAACAAAATGTTTGTTTTCATCTTGATGGTACAACAATTTTGCTTGAAGCATATATATCAATAAAATATTAAATTAATTAATTAGTTAATTTTTATGTAAAATAAAATAAAAAAACTAACATAATAAATAAGAATGAAATCTTACTATATCAACTTGTGACGCCCTACTTGGATGTAGATTTTCGACTTGTGCTAGACACCCACGAATTTGTTGCAACATGCTTGAGTCTGACCCTGAGACTTGATTTGAGAGACATTCTAGTTTCGTTAGATTTTTCTCGATTTCAATGTCTGTTTTTGTTTAGTAGATTTTCATCTGTGTTGGATTTTCATATGTAAAATGTCCGCTGTTAGCGCCCAATTTATGAATGAAAATTTCATATGCTTTCAAGATATTTCTCGTATTGTTTGTTGTATGAGTAGGTAATTAGGAGAATCAGTGGTTAGGACAAAATTTCAAGACTACATGAGATGGCAGACTTATAAACCGACTGAGCTTAGCGATATGATTAAAACAATGAATCTGCCCTTGCCCCAACGAGTTCACGATCGTAGAATGCCGAATAACACGTCCATAAGAACCTTGTGTTGAGGCATCGATTTGGGGAACGGCTGGGGCGCTTAAGCCGACTAGATTGATAAATCTGCCCTTGCCCCAGCGCGTTCGCGATCGTAAAACGCCAAATAACACGTCCATAAGAACCTTGTTGAGGCATCAATTCGGGGAACGACTGGGGAACTTAAGCCGACTAGATTGATGAATCTGCCCTTACCCCAGCGGGTTTGCGATCATAGAATGCCGAATAAATGCGTCCATAAGAACCCTGTGTTGAGGCATCGATTCGGGGAACGGCTGAGGCACTTAAGCCGACTAGATTGATGAATCTGCCATTGCCCCAGCGGGTCCGCGATCGTAGAACGCCAAATAACACGTCCATAAGAACCTTGTGTTAAGGCATCAATTCGGGAAATGACTAGGGCACTTAAACCGACTAGATTGATGAATTTGCCCTTGCCCCAACGGGTTCACAATCGTAAAACGCTGAATAAATGCGATTGGGGCATATGATTCGTTCGGCGTCGGGTAGTTAGCGCTTTAACATTGAGGGGATTGCCTCGGAGGTGCTGCCCCCGTAGGGAATAAATGGGCGTGTACTTTGCGAACGAGGGTCCTATTTATGTGCTCATTCAACATTTCAGTCCAACTGTTTGAGCAAGATTGAACAAACGCAAAAGTCAAATAAACTTTTCTTCAACAACAGAGGCGAAGTGAAGACTCTAGCTGAGCTAGGAGGAGCTATGAGTCGAAGCGATGAACCTTCACACACGAGCAGTAGGACTTTGAGGGATCGGGAGAGGCGTCAATTTCCTCGTCGTCGGAGTAGGTCGCCCAGGAGGGACAAACAGCCACAGCGTAAGTCTCCTCAACTTGGTTTCGGCAGGCAACCTGACGTGACTTCTCGCCCTTTGAGTTTTGCAGTCTTCGTGGGTAATAGACCAATGACAAAGGTGGACTTGATCATTCGAGATCCGAATGTGGCAATCGAGTTTGCTCGATAGATTTTTTCGCCCGAAGTTCAGCAGTCGATGGTAGGTCGACAGGATTTCGAAGTGTTTATGAGATCTGCATGCGTCTCCGCGCCGCTCGCCGCGACATAGAACAGAGAGATGAACGCATTCGGAAGTTAGAAGCTCGCGTCGAGAAGGCTGAGCGCGAGCTAAGGAAAATCAAGTCTGGCGGGCCCCAATCAACCAGCCACCCCAATCCGGTTGTTGAAGAGAGGGTTACTCATAGGCTGATTAGCGATGCGATCGCCGATCGTAATACGACTAGCATGTTCGCGATCGAGACTGCGAGGGGTACAGCCTATGAAAAAGGCTTCCATGACGGCCGAAAGGTCAGAATTCAGAAGACCAAGGAGAAATTCGCCGAAGAAGTTTGCCGATGTGAGAATCGTGGATTTAGGCACGGTTGGATCAAAGCGCTTCGGCAAGCTGCGAGTCTCTAATCGGGAGGGTTGGATTCGGCGTTTCCGTTGTATCAACAGAATGATTTTCCCTTCTCCGCATTCGAAATTGAGAAGAGCGATAACGAAGAAGCCGCCGAACCCAAGAAATCCTTGTAATGCTTACGTAGATTGAAAGTGAAATTATGTATTTATTCGCCAAATTTAATAAAATGCTTAGTTCTCAATCTGTAGCGCACTTGTTATTTATATTAGTACTCATTTTATTCCGAACATTCTTGTTTGAATACTTGCATTTTTTGGCCCTCGTTTACGGAGGCTGTACTCACTTTATTGCAACTTTGCTTCGTTGAAAATTTTATTCGGCACACGCGTATTTTCTGTAGAGGCCTTTTCGACCTGAAGGCATCATGCGCCGATGGGGCTCCAAATTCGGAGGCTTTTTCGACCCAAAGACGTCATGCGCCGATGGGGCTCCGAATCCGAAGACAGTCGACCTATCTATAATTTCTGTTTATATAATTAGGCCATTTTAATAAGGCAAAAATTAGTGCATGAAGTGGCTGTGGCACGTATCGATCGGCATGGGGCCAAGATGCTCGGCCGGTTAGATTAATAAATCTGCCCTTGCCCCAGCCAGTACATGGACTTCAAGGCATTCGCCCGTAATTGCCGTTTATATAATTTAGGCCATTTTAACAAGGCAAAAATTAGTGCATGAAGTGGTTGCGGCAAATATCGCTCGGCGTCCGTCGTTTGGAGTTCAGTGTTAATGAAATCGCCTCAAGGCCACTGCAAAGATTTTAGAAATAAAATGCCTTGGATTTGTCGCTCCAGTGACTTTGCTTTCTGTGCACAGACTCGTTTTAAAACGATTTTGTTGCGTGGGGTTACGTAAGTGTGATCGTCGAATGGAGCTTTTCTTCAGCAAGGAAGAAGCTCGGACTCTAGTTGAGTCTGATATTGTGACGAATCACAGCGGGGAAAACACTCGCACGGGAGGCAGGGCGCTCAAGAAACATCAGCCTTTAAGTCGTCAAAGTAGATCACCTCAGAAGGAGAAACAGCGATGGCGAAGTTGTTCGCAACCGCGGCCGAGAAATGGGGCCGACGTAGCTCCGCGGCCGTTGAGTATTACTGTTTTCATGGCGAATTCCTTTCTTGTCTTGGATCTTGGCCTTGACATTGTCTATGGTGCCACAGGTTTCCGCCTCAAGGGCGATTATCTCGTTGGTGTGAATTGTGGACTCAAGCGCGGTCAAATCAAAGCATTTTCAAGTTGCAGGTGCCCTCTAATCAGCGGGCATTGATTTGGCGCTGCCGCTTGTGCAGCGCGATGTCATATGAGAATAGATGTTGTAATGCTTCGAATGCAGATGGCGTTTTTTGTAATTATTGTTTAATTGAATAAAATGTTTCATTCTAAAAGTTTATCTCGTTCTGAACTTTTGCATGTTTAATTTGAGCAACTTACTTTGAATGCTGGCACGTTTTGTCTTATTCATGCGATTGCACTGGTTTCAGCCTACATATCCCTACTTAGATATGTAAATGTTTTCATTTTGGAAGGGCGCTCCGAATCTGGAGACTTTATCGGCCCGAAGATGTCATGCACCGGTGGGGCTCCGAATCCGGAGACTAGATTTGGCCAATTGTGAAATCTGTGACAACCCTCACTACTGTTTACTGATAACACCACTGATTACTGCTAAACTGAGACTGATCATGATAAGTAATTGAATTGATTGAAATGTGATTTGGTATGATTAAATTGGATTAATTAGAGTTGTATCACATTAGTTTGCCTTTATTTCCATTTTGCCACTTAGTGGGTTATGCTAGACCACTCCTTCTCTCACCCTTTGTATTATCTTAGCACCTTTTTCTCATTCATTCTTGAGACCAGACCGATTGAGAGAGGAAGAGTAGGAGAATAAGTTGATTTCTACAAGACCTGCTGGAATCTAAAGGAATTGAAGAGCATTTACATATTTGAGCTTCTACATCTTGAATTCAAGACCTAAGGTAGAAAATTTACCTTCTTGTTTGTGAATTTAAGTTAATTCATGCATGGCTCATGGTAATTTAGTCATCTAAGTCTAGAATTGGTCTACAATGTTGAATTGAGAGCTAGATCATGCATGCATGCTCTTATATTGAGGTTTTGAAGTTGTTTTCATGGAATTATTGCATGCATGTCCATATTTGGGTTATAGTCCATGAATTCATCATGTTTGGGAGTGAATTAACTCATTTGATCATGCTCTGGAAGCTTTGAAGTTGATTAAATTCATGCATGTTGCATGTTTTTCATCTTCTTGAAGTTTATTTGAAAATGGTGTTTAATTGACTCACCCTTGAGCTTTGATTTTACAAACTGATCTTCAAACATGTTATATTATGGGTTTAAAGTTTTTTTTCCAGAAAATGGGCCCAAGAGGTTGAGTTTTGATGCATTAAAGTTGAGTTTTGAGCTTGAGGTTCATATCTAGAAATTTCAGATTTTGGACTCACGCTCGAGCGAGGAACACCACGCTCAAGCGTACGCCTTGTGTTCATGCAGTCCGCTCGAGCGAGGAAATTGACGCTCGAGCGTGAAATGCGTGTATCTAGTACTTTGCATGTGTTTACAGTTCGCTCGAGTGAGAGAGTTCACGCTCGAGCGAGGACTTGTGTCTCACACTCGAGCGTGGATCGAGCGCCCGTCGAGCGTGATTTTTGTGCATCCAGTACTTTTACTGTAGCTTACAGTCCGCTCGTGCCATAAAAGTCACGCTCGAGCAGAGCTCCTTTTTCTGCATGTCCGCTCGAACGTAGAAAGCCACGCTCGAGCGAGACCCTTATTTTCTGAAAATTCTGAAAAGTGTTTTAAAGTGCATCTTTGCATCCTCATTCCATCCTTGGCATTCCTAGGCCTAGTTTAAGGCATCTTAATGAGGATATTGATGTAGAACCACACCGAGACAAATTAGGGATTAAGTTATTATTTCCCAACTGTGTAGCTTAGTGTGTGTTCGTTCTATAACTATATAGGGTTGGCAACCGAGGACGCTCTAGCTTATCTGTAGCCCAAAACTCTGTGAGTAACTATGTTGTAAAGATATGTTCAATTGAGATTATTTTCTGAACAAATGACTGTACTGCTTTACGAAATGACACTATTTACTGAATAAATGTTTGCCCTATTTGTGAACTGTATTCGTGGCATCCTGTAGACGTCCCTGAAACGTCCCGGGAGGGAATCCCGTTTTGTTCGTTTGGGCTTACTACAGTTCGGACTCAAATTGTCACGGTTCTTAATCTGATCTCACAATATGCAATGTGAGATTGATAAATCAACAAAGAGTCCAAATCCGGCAAATCGTTTTTGAAAATAGATTTTTTTGAAAGAAGTACCAAACATGGACTGCTTTGCCAGATATAGAGTCGCCACCTAAATATTTTATTTTTGGGGAATTTAGGAAACCCTGACTCGTGCCTGAGACCACGTGTCCGTCATCACCAAAGTTACCTTGGCTCGAGAACTTGGGTACGATTGGGGAAGGTCACTTCGTGAGCACCCCCGCTCGCCCGATCAAAGATCGACCTCTACTAACCATGATATCTAGTTTTGAAAACATTATGCCTTCTTATTCCGGTTGTTAGCCTAGATTTACTATGTGATGCGCAAAGCATACAAGTATAGACTGGATCGCCTGAATTGGAACAAAACATTTCATGTTTTAAAGCGGTTTGCTACTCGCAAGTAGGCTAAAAATGTAGATTTGCCACCCTCGGGTGGGCTTAGAAAAGATGGTTTTGCCACTATCTAGTGGGCTTAAAACTCACAGTCAATGCATTGTTCCAATTTAGATAACCCAACCTTCACCCACAGGCATTCAGGCAGTTATAACACATAAGCACGTAGCCTTATGGTAAGCATGCTATCATGGCAGACTCGCACGCATGCAAGGATGCTAAAGCATAAAATCTTACCTAGTACTCTAAGCCAAAATAAAAACTAGTTAGTAATCAAATACACGATCCTAGTTCATGTTAGCAATGGCTAATACAACGCATACAGAATGTAATTAGGACAGGCTCGGCTGACCTAAAGATGGCATATGAAATACAACAGATAACATGTATTCAACTTGGAATTGAAATACCATGCAGTTAGTATGATGCGCCAAGCCCGGTGCATGCAATACAGATGAATGGATGCACGCATGCACAGCATAAGGTATGCTAAATTAAACATGCCATAGTACTAACCATCAAAAGCAGGTAAGTAAAAGGGAGAAAGAAGTGGGGGTTAGAAGACATGCACACACACACCCACACTTATTACACATTCGCCCACGCTCAGAGGGACCAAAAGAATATTACAAGTTAAACAAATAATTAACTACTCTAGCTAATTAAATATTACAAAGCTTCTAATTAATTAAAAAAATTAATTACAAAAAAAAAGTCTAAATATGAAACTGGGGAGACCGTCGCAGCTCTGCCTCGGAATGCGCAGATGATGCATGCTTGACTCGTCTTGCTCGGAAACTCACTGCCATGTCAAAAGTTGCCTCTGTTTACACTGCCTTGCTTCTCTGAAAATTATGCAGGTTTTCAGAATTGCTTTGAGCTTCCTCCTGAGTATTGTGGAGTGCCACCGGCCACAATTCAAATCCACCAGCCATTGGAATAGGATTATCGGCCAAACATTGAACCACCAGCTGGACACTGATGGTCGGTCGGCACTGTAAGTGGCTGGCCGGCCATTCCTTCCTGCAGAGCCCTGTTTTGACAGCAGCAGAGGACAGACAATGCATGGCATGTAATTTTCAAAGCAATGTGTGCATGGCCACTTTCCCAATCATGCTACGGACGCAATGGAGTGTGGCCCTCGATACTCGGGCCACCAATCAAGCATTTCGATGCATGATAGCCGAAGGCACCGAGTTTGCAAATCAATGTAAATGCATGCAACAAAACAAATGAATGTCTTATGCCCAGTCATGTTGAGGTCAAGGACATCGGCGACCGAGGATTGAGGCGCGTTACGTCACTTTGAATACGAACGCCCCTCATCCCTTATACTTGGTTTGACACCCCAAACCAAGCAAAATGTAATGCATGTATGCAATGTGACTCAAGTATGCAACATGGGTCAAATATGCAACATAAAGCTAAGTTAACAAGGCATGCCAAAATGCAATGTGCCAAACATGCGAGACACAATGCAATGCAACCTATCATGCAAGCTAGGATATGAAATGCAACTAGCTAAACAACATGTAAACGTGCAAAGATGGTACAATGTAAGCATGAAACATGCAAAGGGTGGACTTAAACTGAAATGGGAGGCCTCAGCCGCGTCCCAAAATAGTGGCCAAAGATGATGCAAATGATGGACAAATGCTCATGCAAACATACACACCAATAGGCCTAAAGCTAAGGCACAAAAGGTAACTTTCGAGAACACTCAAAAGATGGCAAACATGGACATTAGACCAACATGCTAAACTCTGAAAATGCATAGAGGATGATGCCAAATCAACCATGTTATGCAAGCAAGGCATGCAACAATGACCAAAACTTGAAACCAACAAAGGGGTCCAAACCATAGCTATGTCAACCAAACCCCAAAGGACCAAAATGACCTAAATCAGTCCTAAGACACTCCAAAACAATACTAAAGTATGCATAGATCAAGGTCAAAACATGCTAAGAGATGGGTGCAAAACAAAGGGGGGATTCAAGGCCACAAAAGAGAGCATTACTCTGCACCTACCCCAACCCAACATGGCATGGATTATGCAAACAAAAACAAAGTTTCAATGCATCAAAATACACCCCAAAACCCACTAATATGGTAGCCCAAATGACTTAAACAAAAGGCATGCACTATGACCCATTTCAAGGCATAAAAGAACCACTCTTCAAGGCATGAAAGGGATGATGAATGCAAACATACAAGCATGGATTATGGACTGAAATAGCATGAGAAGTGATTCCAAATCACTGAAACAACCCAACTAAAGCATGTTAATGACTCACACACTCTAGGCTCACAAGCCAAAATGCAAAGAGACTATACCAAACATGGCAAATATGATCAAATCAGTACCCAACAGACCTCAAGCATGATGAAATATGACCAAAAGCTTCACGAAGGTAGGCAAAAACATGCAAGCATGATGGTCTAATGGCAAGATGCATTTCTAGGCAAAATAGAAGAATACAAGGCAAGTATATTATGCATGCAAGGGGACACTAATCCGACCAAAAACAGAGGTATATTATGACCAAATATCACCCAAAAACCTCTGAAATTGAGCCAAAAACAACTAAGCATGCATGCTACCCTTATGAGCCAAAAACATGAACAAATGAGACACAAAGGGAGAGGGGTGTCCCTCCCCTATGCAAGACCTCAAAACCTCTTCTTCACCACTGAAAGTCCTCTAGATTTCAGTGGTGAGAAGTCCAATGCACAAAGGTTCCCAAAGCTTAACAAAGAAAGCACAAAAAGGGCCAAACAAGGCCTAAGAGGGGGAGGTCGACCCCCAACACCAAAATAACCTTAATGAAGTATCTTAAACACAAAAAAAAAATAGAACTTTAATATGTTATACACAAAGCTCAAAACAGCATGCAAAGGGTGTTAAAATCTAGTGCAAGAATGGGGAATATAAAGCAATAGTGTTACCTTTGGAGAACACTTCAAGAACAGCAAGTCCAGCCCCCTTCCTCTGATCAAAACCACCTCAAAACTCCAAGAACAAACTCTCAAGACTTCAATAACCCAAGTATGGCGTAATACTAGGTGCCTTAGTGCAAAACTAAGAACAAAGCACCCTTTTAAGCCCTCTAACACACACAAATGAAGAAAGAGAGGGAGATATAAAGAGAGAGTAATGTATATCAGATATATATATATATATATATATATTATCTCTGGTTTTTTGCTGAACCCCCTCAAAAGATGAGGGAGGCCTCCTTATATAGACAAGGCAAAGGCCTAAGCTTCCAAGAGAAGCTAACAAAAGAGGTCAAGGCTTCTTAAAGAAGCTAAGGCAAAAGGGCCAAGGCTTCTTTAGAAAGCTGAGACAGGTCTCCAAGCTTCTTGAGGAAGCTAAGACAAAGGTCCAAGCTTCCCCAAGAAGCTAGACCAAAAGGGTGCAAATTCCTCTATACACGTGTATAAAGGAAAGGTCCGTGCACTCCAGCTAGCACAGCTGGCATGCATAATGTCTGAAAAAGACAAAAAGGTGGTACCGGCCAGAAAAGGAGTCCATCGGCCAAATAAATGATCGGCCGACCATAAGAAAAGGCCGATACACCTAAGAGAATGCCGATCGACCAAACATTTGGTTGGTGTAGACACCTCATTTTTAACCGACCTTAAGACTCAGACGTCACCAGTTTAGCGCTCGGTGATACTGCATATTATGCTCGTTTAGAAGTCTCAGAGTCGCGGCCGTGAGCCCTGCCTCCGGATTTCCGAACCTTCTTCTATGCCTTGCCTCGGTTTGCGAACCAGGCTCGATTTTCTTTGTTTCTTTTCCTGAGGGGGGGGAGAGGTCTCGTAGACCATCTCTCAGTGGCCGTGGGCTACATTTTGTGGCTGTAGGCCATTTTTCCCATTTCGGAGCCCGGTTCCCGATTTTCGGAGCTGTCAGGCCGTGTGCCTCGGTTCGGGACCGCTTAACCATCTCCTATTGCTCCGATTTTTGGCGTACATCTTATTTACTCCCTTTTGAGGGACACTGAGGTCTGAGAGACCCACTTCGTGGTCGAATGCCACTTTCAATGCTCAACAGGCAGTTTTCGGGGCCCCGAACTGCGCGTTTTGGCCCCCGAACATTCGTTTTACATCGATTTTTGTTCATTTTTGGCAGGTACCTCTGTTTCATCACCAGGAAGGCCGTAGAAGGGTGGGAGGCCAGCAATTGCTTCAGCAACCAATATATCCTTCGGCGCCCTCCGACGCCCGTTTTTCTCACTTCCGAGCCAATGCTGAACACCCTTGGGCCATTTTCTTGAACTTTTAACCACATATTTGTGATGTACACACATGGGAGGACCCTAAAAGTTGGTGGCCGGCCACTAATGTTGCTTGACCCTTTTGAACCCCTCTTAAAAATGGCCTATTCTCTCTCCTATTTTACAGTTGACAATTTTGAACCACAGGGTTGTGTTGAGGGCACTTGGGAGGACACTAATTTGAAGAGACCGGCCACTAATTCAACTTGGCCCTTTTGACCCTTGGCCAGCCGGCCATGGGGGGTGGCCGGCCGGCCACTTGCATCTCCAAAAAGGGGCCGGCCATGATCCTCAGGTTGTGTTTGTTACAGTTGTACACTTTTCCCCCCCAAAAACCTGTATCCGGAGGGGACCTTTTTTGGGGGGAAACTTGGCTTGTTTTCCCCCCATTTCTTTCCCTCCTTTTCCCCCCTCTTTGGTCTACAAAGCTGGCCTCCAGCATTGAGAGAAGGGTTACAAAAAATTTCCTAAGAGCCTCTTGCATTGGATCCATCTCCATCTCCATCTCCATCTCCATCTCCAAGCTTCAAAACACCAAAATCCTACCCCATTTTCACACCACCACCTAGCATCACCACCACCACTCCATTTCCAGCAGCTTGGGGAACTTTCCAGCAGCTAGGAGGCATCACTTCTCAAGCCAAGAAGCAACCAAGGGTTGGTCTTCAAGGGTAAGTGTCAATTCCCTCTTTTTGAACTTAATTTTGCAACACTTCTCCAGCTAGTTTTCTTGCTGTTTTGAGCTCCGGCCAAAACTGAAAGTACCCTTCATTTGAGCTCTATTTCATGTTTCATTAAGGGACTTTTGTCATTTGAGGTCCCCATCTTGCACTTGCTTCATTATCCCCCTTGTATGCCATAATCTTGCATAGTATTTTTGGCCCGTGTGTGATCTGTTTTGGAGCATGGTGTAAACTGTAGATAGGCTTATTTTGAGCCCCTCTTCAACATTGAAGAAGGGCTCATCACTGTTTGGGACCTCTATGTGCCACTTGTCATTATATCCCTCTTTGGTCCCCATTTTTGCATGATCTATTAGCCTATTATGCTTCTGTTTTTGGTCATTTTACAGAACTGAAAACAGTCTTATTTTGACCTCATATTCATGTTTCATTAAGGGTCTTTAGCTTTTTGATGAATTTTTTGTATACTTTGTGTTTTGACCTCTTTTGGGCCCATTTCTTGCATGAGAGTTTAGCCATACCTGTGCTGGTTTTTGTGGTTTGCCATAAAGTGTAAAAGATCATATTTTGGGCCCCTCTTCAACTTTGTTGAAGGGCCTTAATATGTTTGGGGTCAGCATCTGTAAGTTGTTTCATTATCTCACATTTAGGGCCATTTTTGCATGCTATTTTTGCCCTATTTGTGTTTGTTGTTTGGCCATGATTTGAACTGTAAAAATGCTTGTCTAGGGTCTGCCTTGCTTCTGTCTTTTCATCTCATGTTCAAATTATGCATGCATTGCATAGCTATAGGCCATTTCATGCGCCAAAATTCATGTTTCGGGACTTGTTCCGTGCATCGGGTTTCATTTCACCGGGTTTCGGGGCTGTTTTGCATCTCATTTTACTTCTGATTTTTGCATTATAGTGTGCCATATCCCATGTCTTTGCCATGCCTCATTAGGGTGGCATTTCGGTGCCTGAGGGTCGGTCCTCGGTTTGCATGCACGCGTGCACGCATTTCGAGTTGTCTTGTTTTCATCTGATGGCCTCCTATGTGAGTGTGGCTGAGGCTCTCTCATGTTGGTGTAAGCCCATTATTGCATTATGTATGTCATTCCATAACATTGTGTATGTTAGGATTGTATCTTAGTTGCATTTCATGCATGTCATGCATATTGCATCGTGTTCGGGATAGGAGTTAGCCCGAGCACGGGAAACGAGGTATGTTCCGTACTCTGAGTGACGGAACGTGTCTCAATTCCCTAGTCACCGACACTCCGGATCATCCATGATGGAGTTAGGTTCTTGTTGTGTTTATATGTGCATTCATTCTACATTGAATTGCCCATTCTATAATATTGTGTATGTTAGGATTGTATCTTAGTTGCATTTCATGCATGTCATGCATATTGCATCGTGTTCGGGATAGGAGTTAGCCCGAGCACGGGAAACGAGGTACGTTCCGTACTCCAAGTGACGGAACGTGTCTCAATTCCCTAGTCACCGACACTCCGGATCATCCATGATGGAGTTAGGTTCTTATTGTGTTTATATGTGCATTCATTCTATATTGAATTGCACAATTCGACCCCTCGGCCATCATGCATCGATATGCGTGATTGGTGGCACGAGGATCGAGGCATGCATATATCTGTGAAAATACATTGCCATTCCCCTTTCCTGCTCTCTGTTGCAGCAAAATGAAGAATCAGTAACTTTTCGGAGCTTGGCACGCATTTCAAGAATAGGTGTAAACAGAGGCTAATTGGGGCATCGTCATAGATTTTCGCGCAAAGGCAACCCGGGCATGCATCATTCATCAGAGTCAAGGCGGACCCTGGCTTGCATGCCAGTTTACAGCTTTCTTAGTTAATTTGTAAATTAATTAGGAATTTGTACATTATTTGGACTGTATTATTTGGACTGTACTATTCTTTCGTTTGGGACTGCATATTTATTCGGACCCTCTGTGCGAGGGCATAATTGTAATAAGTGTGGGTGAGTGTGATGTATGTCTTCCAACCCCACGTCTTTCTTCCCTTTTATTTACCTGCTTATAATGGTTAGATTAGGGCATATTTCAATTAGCATACAGTATGACAGCATGTTTGCATTCATTCATCTGTTTTGCATGCACCGGGCTCGGCGCATCATACTAACTGCATTGTATTTTCAATTCCAAAGTTGAATACATGTTAGTTGTAGCATTTCATATGCCATGTTTAAAATAGCCGAGCCTGCTATAGCTTGCATTTTTGCATGTGTTGCATTAGGCATTTCTGTATACTTAGGATTCATGCATGGATTTCTAATGAGTTTCTGTTTTGGCTTGGAGTACTCGGTGAGTCTTTATGCTTTAGCATCCTTGCATGCGTGTGAGTGACTAGGGTTAAGGTTTATATTTGTGAATTTGGTTTTTTAACATGGATGCTCTATTCAACAAATCTTATAATATAAATTATTTGAATTATCAAAAAAAACTCAATATCCCCAAATCCAAGTAGGAAGAGATTGTAATTATGGTTTTGGGTTAATTTAAAACTTGTGTAAATTACATTGACACCCCTTGAGATTTAGTCCAATTACTATCCACCCTTGACGTTTTGGAAATTATATTCCCACCCCTGTGGTTAATAGTCTCATTTCACAAATCCCCTGCTTATATAAAAGGTATCAACTCCTAATAGAAAAACAGAGGAAATTACATTAAAAAAAAAAGTAAAGGAAAGGGGAAAAAACAAAAAAAGTAAAGCAAAGCAAAAAAAGAGACAGTGCATGAGTTCAATATTTTCATTCTGTCTAAATAATT